>LOEQ01003360.1:40917-54697 GCA_001685075.1 Bramus lutescens
AGATAGATAGATAGATAGATAGATAGATAGATAGATAGATAGATAGATAGGTGTCAGGTAGCAACAGTGCCATGGTTTTAAGAGATTTAAGTCTACTTGATGGTGGAAGAGGAGAGAATAAAAATGCATTTGGGTCTTCCCACATGACAAGACTATAAATAGCTGCATGTGTGTCACTATGTAATCCCTTCTTGGAGTCTGTAAAAAACAACCAGGGAAAGGTATTTCCCCATATCGGGCAGGCTCGGGAGACATTCTCTTAGTGACATATGCCATCCTCCCAAAACAATGAATGAAATGTTCTCTTGGCTAAAAGAGCTTTAAAACACCAAATTCTGCATCTTTATAAAGCTTGATAAAACAGTATTTCAATTTGCACTGTGCATAAGTTCAGCTATAAAATCTGCACCCTCCCCTTGGCATCTGCAGTACTCCAGCTTTCTGTGCCTGCTCTGTTTTGGCATCTCTGTGTTCTGTGGGAATTTTTCCTTTTCTCCCTTCCAGAATCTTTCCTCCCTTCTTTGCACTTAGTTCAGGGCCTTTAGGGGCTTTAGCTCCTCCTTGAAGGCTCAGGGTTAGCAGACAGCATTGTGGATCTTCTGGAGATTTATACTTTACCTTGGAGATCTCTCTCTCTCCCTCTTCTCTCTGTCTTCATCCATTCCCCCTTCCCAATGATTTTAAGACTTATTTTTAACATACATGCATGTTTTGCCTGCATGCATGTATGTATGTATATATGCTATGTGTGTGCCTTAGAGGTCAAAAGAAGGCGTTGGATCCACCCTGGAGCAGGAGTTACAAATGGATGTGAACTATGATGTGGGTGCTGAGAACTGAACCCAAGTCATCTTCAAGAGCAACAAGATCTCTTAGCCATTGAGCCAACTCTCCAGCTATATGTTTATCTCTTTTAGCCTCTACTTCAGGCTTCCTTTGGGTATGAAGGAAAGGGGAAATAGGTGTCAAATGAGAGACTGAAGAGGTAATGACAGGGTTTGGACCATCTGGGGATCATCACTGCTTCACACTGCTGGGCTCTAGAGGGCCTGAGTTTATGTAGCACTGAAAGTCACAGACCAGTTAGGAGGCATATGATTTTAAAGAACAAGGTTTACTAAATTCTTATTGCATGGCTGTCCTTCTAAACATGTTACATATACCAAATATACAAAAACCTATAGCATCTATGAAGGAATTATAGAAATATCTTTGACAAAAGCCTGTTTTCAAAGTTGACATAAAATATCACTTATTTCAGTGCCTGGCATAAAGTGGCGATACAATAAATTCCAACTCAATGTGTATTTGAATTTCAGACTATCAGATCTAAACAACAATCTTTCCTGGCAAATCACACATCTTTTCCGATTGATTCCTCCATCACACTGCTTTGGTAGGTCTCATTCAAAACTCTAATTCTTGCCCTAAACCAACATCCCACTCACTGCTATCAACCTAATTTCCTTACCAAAAGGGGGAGAAAATGCTGATACAACAAGCAAGTCAGCAGCCATGTCTGCTGTGATCACACTTTTTCTGAGCATGTACACATCGATGACTCCTAAGGGAATATATTTTCACGTGCTTAAGTATAACCACATCTCTGGGCTCAAGGGTATATGGTTGTACTTAGTACTCATCACCAAATAATGGAGTAGTTAAAATTAAGGAGGTTGCCTGAATTCAAATCCTGGTTAAAAGCATCTACAGTGGCTGTGTAACCTTATCTATGTCACTAATCTTCCTGAATGTCAGCATAAGCCAACATGAGCAACATTATTTTATGTCCCAGTAAGTCAAGCCAGAGGCAAATAAAAAATTGATTTTAAAAAGTGTAGTGATAGTCTCCTACTTCTGAATAGGAGGATAAAGTAGACTGACTACATTAACTCTTCTGCTACTTAAAAGCACCAGAAAGGTGCTCAAACAACAGGAATTGCGGTGAGGAGATCACCCGGAAGAGGTGAACTAATAATGGTCCACAGTCGACTTTCTGATGGGAGCATCTGTGGCTTTTGAGCACAGAACAAAAGCCGAGACTCTATACTTTGTTGAACAGTTCCACCTCTGGAGGACAGAACCCCTGTGCTAGACAGACAAAATTAAAGACCTAAGAAGCAAACTCCAGTGAGACACCATGGGTGCAACACGGAGCTCACTGTCCCCTCCATGATGAGCGCTGGAAATTGCAGAATGAGGAAGGCACTGCCAAAGGAGAAGGAAGTGAGCGAGTTCCATGCTGAGCAAGCAGAAGAATTTCCTTCTTGTGAGAGGAAAGGAAACTTGGAATCACACCAATTCTTGCTGAAATTGAGAGGACTGAAATGAAACTCTCAATAATGTTTTACTGCTTAAAATTTGGAATACAATTTTAAATTCACTGAAAAGTTGCAAAGAGGATACAGAAGCATACACAGAAGTGCCCCCTTTCATTGAGGGTCTCTACTCATGCACAATTGAGATAACCAGGGTACTCTCAGGAAAGCTAAGACTCTCTCATCAGCACAGCACCGACACACCAGCTGCCAGCTGTATTTGGATCTCCAGTCTTCTCAACAATGCCCTTCTGCTCTTACAGGGTTCTGTACAGAATACCCATAGCATTTAGTCAGCATGTCTCCTTATCTATGACCAGTTACTTGCTAATTGTAAGAATATTGCTTGGGTAGTTTATGTTTGGGTTGTGAGATGAGCCTGTTGAGCCACTCTCTTACCCAGGGCTTGCATGTTTTAAAAGCAATCTTTCAGTACAGATGTGTTTTCTCAAGTTAGACTGAGGTCACAACATCGCCGAGAAGCCTTCACGCCACATGACACTAAAGAGAACACAATGATCACTTGTGCTGTGAACTTGGGCTAGTCCCTACTCCTCCACTCCACACCACATGGGCCTGGGGATCAAATCCAGGCCATGTGGAAAATTTTTTCACCCAGACTAAGGCTTTCCATTCTTCTACCAGTGTCATTCATGAGGCAAACATCTATAAACTTTATGAGATCAAATTTAATTTGCTTTTATCTAGTATGGGTTGTGTCATGTCAAAAAAATTCCTTGCCAAATTTGAATTGTCCATATTTTCTCCATGCTTTCCTTTGAAGGTATTGTAATAATAAGGTCCTTTTATCTGTTGTGAAACATGGATCAAGGGAGCTTTCTTTTTGTTGCTGTTGGGTTTTATTTTCACACAGAACCATTTGTTCTGAAGACAAAAATACAAGGTGTTGGGTGGGGAGACTGCCTGCCCTGATAGCCAGAGGACACAAGTTCAACCCCAGTACCAGTGTAAGCAACACCAGGAGTAGTGGTACACCTGTAATCTCAACACTGGGAAGCAGGGACAAGAACTTCCTGGGGCTCCCCTGAATTGGTTTTGCACCTTTTTTCACATATAAGCTATAGCATTTGTGTAGGTCAATTTGTGGAATCTGTTCTACTCATTTGACGTCTGTGGCTTTAGTGAATGCTACACTGTCCTCAGCACAGCAAACTGCTAAGGCCAGATGGTGAGGCTTGAACGCTTGTTCTTTTCAGAAGAATTTTCCATTGGTCATGGAGAGTTGTTTGGGAATCAATATTCTTTGAAGATGTAGCCACGAGGTTTCCCATGCTCCAATGCAGACCACACACAAAAGTAGACTTAGTGCGGTATTTTTTTTTTAAGGCATAGACAAGAGATTGGAAGGAGTTGTTTTGGAGACATGTGGTAATGGTAAGAGGGGGAAATAAGAGACAGATATGACCATATTTCATTGTATACATGTGCAAAGTTATTAAAAATAATTTAAATATATGTATGCATGTGCCTATGTGTGTTCATGTGTACTCATGTACACATGAACCACAACACATGTATGGAAGTCAAAGGACAACTCTCAGGAGTAGATTGTCACCTTCAACTATATGAGTTCCCAGGGATGGATCGTACTCGGGTCATCAGGTTTGACAGCAAGCACCTTTATATTCTGAGTCATCTTATTGATTCTTCTTTTGATTTTATAAGTTCTCTTTTCTATGTGTCTTTTAGAATATGCTTGTCAATATTTGGTTTTTAAAAGTATGCGGAGTTTTAAGACATCAAAAATTAGCTGGGGAGATAGCTCAACAGTTAAAACACTTGCTCCTCTCAGAGAGGGCCGAGCCCAGTTCCCAGCACCCAAACAGTGGCTTACAACCATCTGGAACTCCAGTTCCAGGATATTCAGTGCCCTTTCCTGCTCTCTGTGGGCACCAGGCACACACATGATATAAATACATACATTCAGGCAAAATGTTCTTACATATAAAATAGAAATAAAACATTTTAAAAGTTAACAACAAATGGACTGGGAACACAGCTCACTGTCAGAGCATCTGCCTGATATGCACAGGATTCAGCACCAAAAAGAAGAGAAATCATTATATCATGGGTTCTAAAGCCCGCTGAGGTTTCAAATACTTAATCTTCCACTCTGCCAGCATGGCACATCTCTCTCTTTACTACTCTTCTTAATTCACAGTTGCTCCTTCACACCACACCCAGACCACATATATTTTGGTAGGATTAAACTTTCAATCTAATACTGCTGGAAATACTATAAATTCCAATTTAAAGTCTGTTTCTCGCTGCTCCCAGATGATGAGGAACAGGATAGATATGAACCTAAAGCAGATAATCGCTACCTTACAAACAGCAATGAATTATTGTGTTTTAGCAATGTGGAAATGTATATTTTTAGATAGTACTACATTTTAGGTAAATAATAGCAAGCAAATAATTTGTCCTGTGTGCATGTTAGAGTAATAGGCTAAAACACAATAGTTTTTTAAAAACTGAATAACTAAAGTGGTAAAAAGGAAAAAGAAATATAAATTTTAATCTGAACAAAAACTACAACATTCTTAATTAAAATGCAAGATTTTTACTTTTGTAAAAGAAAACTGATATCACTTGGAAAATACAAACTACGACAAGTAATTGTTTCAGATTAATGCATGAAATCCAAAAACCTAATACAAAAATATTATACTGTTATGACTCCAAGTTACCACAAATATAAACACATTTGTGTATTTTATCTCGGAAAATATTGTATACTGCTCTTCCCTAAAATGAAGTTAAACCTGACCTGCTCTTCTCTCTCCTGCATAGTTATTGACATGTAGGTCAGCTCGAGAACTGATTTGAATAAGGTACTCCACACATCCCCTTCCTCCCTTATCTGCCTAGAGAACCAAATACACCTTCCCCACATGGAATCTTCTCACTGGATCACTAAACAAGACATCCAACAATATGAGAACTTTGAAATGATCATTATGAAGTAACTCTTCTGTGACGTTTTATAAGATAATGACTAAAAATGCTTATAGTTCAGAAGATCAATGTTAAGTATCTAGTATAATAGTAAAACATGAAACAAAAAAAAAATCTTAAGTCCCCAAGATGACTTGGCCAGTAAAAGCACTCACTCCCAGCCCTGATGATGTCATTCTGACCTGGACAAAATCAGGACACACACGGTTCAAGAAGAGAATTGATGGATGTGACTCCACCAAAGTTGTTCTCTGACCTCACGTGTATCACAGTACATGTATGCATGTGAGCATGCACACACACACATACACACTCACTAAATAAATAAATAAATAAATGCAATAAAATACATAAAGATAATCAAAAGGCATTCTGCATGACTCTGGCCAAGCAGGAAGTTAGTTATGTGGCTTCCAGTAAACCCAGCAATTCCTTCAGAGAATGTATTTTCCTTCTGCATAACTAAGAATCACAACCTGTAAGCACCTTGGCTGGTTTGGGGAGCCTATTTGATAAAATAAAAACTATATTATTAAAAAGAGAAAACACTAGGAACTAACGCAGGTATGTCTTGCGTGAGCCTGATGGGATTTCAGGACATCCTTGACCCGGTCGTGGATCTTATTGCAGTTTGAAGGTGAACACCACTCAGAGTGGAACCTGTGGGTACAAAGAAGAGGAGCTCTTAAAGAGAGGAAAGAAACAAAACTTTCCCCAAACTTTATAACCTCCAAATAATATAGTTTCTCCCCATGGCCAGCAATGAGGAGAAAGAACTCATTCACACACTTATTCTCAGCTGCCCTATCAATTTTCTGCAAGGTCTGAAAATAGTCTTAATAATTAACTTTGACATGTATTTGGGAGATGGTACCTACATATCTGATCATTATGATTTTGACACATCACTCTTTAGCACTTACCTCTAAATAAAGATGTCGATGTTTGCATCAGAAGAATAATCCCATGAACAATGTCTTTAAAATTAGCAGTTATTTTCTAATAATTGATATACCCTAAAACTATGTGGAAGAAACAGGAAGTTACAACCCACAAACTTTATGAAATAAGCAATATATGTGTGTGTGTGTGAAATGAAAAAAAATACCTAGAATCTACTCACATTTCCATTTCCACTCAGAATGGGAATTATTCTGAAATATTCCATTTCTAAATAGGAACAAAATGGTCCCTTCTCAACAAAGGTATATCACCTCTCTATCCGCTATGAGAATCATACTTTTAAAGGAATGAAGTATTTAAATATAGATGAGAAAATTATAAATTTAATTAAAGTCTGCACATTGGGATTTAAAATGTCAGAGAAGAAATAAAACATCTTGTCATTCTGCTCTTCTTTAATTCAAAATTGACATTCATATAATTAAGCTATTTTATTTTATTCAGGTCATCCTGAAAAGTTCCTGATTCCTTTAATTATAATGCATGTATTTGAAGTGTTATTGATAATTCCCCTATAAAAAATAGTGCGTTAATATATTACTTAAATCCGGTTCCCTTTTTGTTCTCACCTTGTTCTTACTTACAAAATTAGAATATTACATTATTACACAAAGTATAAGTTATTAAATAGGTGGATGTTTAAATGATATACTTTAAGTGACAATCAATAGACAATCAATTTAATAGATAATCCCAAACAATCTCTCACAGAGACCAAAGGAAGATTAGTTTCACCTATGCAAGTGGACTGGTAGAACAATTATTTGAGTACATGAAGCCCATTGTAGAACACCAGATCCAGTGTGCAACTCCAGAGCCTCCCAATGGCACCATGAGCATCGAGATCCACCAGTCTGTGCTATAGCATAAGGAATGCTTGCCTCACAATCTTTAATATGATTTACAAAAGAAAAAAAAACTTAAGCATGATTTAAAAGGGCACCAATTCCCTTTTAATTAGGTATGCTAATATCTAAGCCTGATTTTAGCAACACTGTAAAGTGTAAAACAAATCTGGGTCATAATATTAATATTTATACTTAGAGAAAATGTGCTTCTGAAATACAATCAAAATTGAAACCATTTTATGGTGTAGAAGTTTCTGGAGGTTATTTTTTAAGTGGGTGAAAAGAAAATAGCATTTGGGCTAAAATAAGAATTCATTGGCATAAACTGATAAAGTTCTTAAAATCTGTTTATTATAAGCCACGATCAAAGAGTTAGCATCTTATACTGTAATCTTAGAGAAAATGTAATTTTAATGAATACTATCCTTATAAACTTCTGACGCTGTGCCTCTGACATACAACTTCTAGACAAGACTTTGACCTGGGACAGACAATGCACATCGGTTTCAGTTTCACTTACAACTGTGTCATGACTACAATGGATTGTGTAAACACCTGCAAATGCATCGCTAGTGACCTCGAAACACCAAACCTGAGAGTGCTATCCATTTAAAGAGGGCTACTGCGTCCTGGAAAGAATAAAACGATTTGCTCCTAGTAATATGGATTAAATGCTAGGGGTATGTTCTTCTTTATAGATTAAATACATGAGTTCAAACTAATTCACGATTTATTTTAAATGTGCCTTATTTTCACCGAATCAAAAGTAAAACAGGCAATTTTGAATATTAAGAGCACTCATTTTATTTTAGCAAAAAGCTTAACCACATTTATTTGGCAGGAAAGTAAACTATCCTAACTCTCCTTAGGCAGACACAGGAGGATCAGCACAAGGTGAGGCCAGTCTGGTCTACATAGCAATTTCCAGGACAGCTAAGGTTACAGAGTGAAACCAGGTTTCATTAAGACTTGAGGGAAGATGGAAGAGAAAAAATGTAAACAGTTACATTTATTATTAAGGTATTTCTTCCACTGAAATATAATTGGATAGCTAATTTTAGCTATATTCAATAAAAAAATGTACAGACAGTTAACATTGTATACACAAATAAAATAACTCAGGTCCCTGTGTGTGTGTGTGCATATTTATTGACATGTACATGCACACACACACACACACACACACACACACCCCATGTGAGAACTCTCCTATATCACAATACCATTCCTCTTAGATATGATTCTAATGAACTAGAAATGGCATCAATCAAAATTCATCAAAACGTAGAGAACAAGTGGAAGCAAGGTGCCTGGCTCCAATGGGTAGGAACATCTACAACACAACCCTACACTTAAGCTCAGGGAAAAAGACTGAAGAGGGAGTGAGAAGACCTTAGGAGTTGGAGCACCAGGACGCCTACTGCAAGATAGTGGCTTCTAGACATGAAAGGGATGATGCACACATGAAATCTCAGAAATATGGCTGCATAAACAAGGACTACATAATGACAGCACTGGGAAACAGGAACATGAAAGGGAAAATTTCCAGAGGCTCCAACCCTAGGTGAAGAATTGCAGGAAATCAGTGGCCACTAAGGGGAAGGAAAATCAGATTTCTCCAGGAAAGAGACCCCTATAGTTTACATAATTCCAAGACCTAAACACATGTATACATGAGCAATACTAAATGGATCCAGTATGTATGTGTACATATATGTGTGTGTAACAAAAATGATTATAGAAGACGCGGTCATGAATTTAAGAGGGGGTAGGGAAAGACATGGGAGGAGCCTTACGGAGGGAGGAGAGGGGAATGATGTAAATTTAACACTCATGCATGAAATTCTAAAACACAAAGTAAATTAAAAAATATTCTGCATCTCACTACCAAGAGGCCAGCATCAAACATATACTCACATTCTCTCCCTCCCCTTTTCCCTCTCCCAGTCCAAATGTTTACAAAGCTAATGAAGAAACAGATAAATCTATCTGTTCAGAACAGAATGTTTTAATGCAGCAGCCATAATCTTGTTCAGGATAGCTTGTTCAGCCATACTATTGATATTGTCTCTATAGCTAATTAAACAATTGTAATTATGCTTGGTGAATGAACTTAATATGTTTTAAGAATTCACTGACTACTTTTTTATGCCATCTCTAACCATGGAATGTAAGAGTCAAAGTGTTGAAAATTTATCTCCCAAGTTTCAATTTTTCAAATAACCTAGAATTTTTAAATGGGCAAAGAATTGTCTTATATAAAAATTGTGGGGGTTTTCCCATGCAAACATATACCCACCCTTCTGACTTGGATGCAAGCATTCCTAGAGGGAGTGCTTTACTCTTCCCACGATATATTCTACTGGATTATTGCTGGCAGGAGGAAAATGAGAAGCCAGATGCCATACACCAATGCATGCTTCACCACTGAGACTAATCAGAAAATTCACCCTAGGATATTTCTATACTTAGGGTCAATCAATAATAATAAATCACTATGGGTCTGATACGGGAGGTGATGTATGATATGAACATCTTTTATTGCCTTTGGTTAATAAAGAAGCTGCTTTCAGGCAATGGCTTAACAGGGTAAAGGCAGGCTGAAAAAGATATATAGAAAGAGTAGGCAGATTCATAGCGAAGCCATGTAGCTGCCACAGGAGACAGATGCTTCTGTCAGAGCCTACTGAAACTTTGCTGGTAGGCCACAACCTCGCAGTGATGCACAGATTAATGGAGATGAGTTAGTCTAGGATATAAGAGCTAGATAAAAAGATGCTTAAGTTTTGACCAAACAGTATTAAAAATAATATAGTTTCTGTGTAATTATTTCAGGTCTGAGCAACCAAAAACAAACAAGCAACTTCCGCCAAAATGGGTCTACTAAAACAACCTATCACAATTCCGATTTTCACTATAAGAATTGCATTAACTAATTAGGAATAGAGTCCAGATCTGGCTAACAAACTCACTTCAAGTGAACCGTGATAGGGAGAAATATCAACATAATATATAATCTATTCCAAGCAAACAATTTAAGTAAGCCTCAAAATTAAAATTTAATTTTATAAATAATTACATTATATGAATATGCTGTTCCATGTTTTTAATGCCAAACATTCAAAAGATGAAAAGTATATCCCAGGCTGGCCTTGAACTCATAGTCTTTCTGTTCAGAAAGAAAAAAAAAATGAAGAAAAACAGAAACTACACTTACCTTTCCCGGAGAGAGCCTCTATTTAGCACAGGGCTTTGACAATGCTTTGGTGCTGTTGAGGGTGCTGAATGGAGTAGTAAGGTCCTTGCAGAATGCTGGGGCTTGAGACATGGCCTTGGGCTCAGATATTCCTCACACCTTTCTAAAGGATCCTCAAAGTCTCTCCCATGTGGTGTCCTGATAACCTGTTTTTAAAAATACATGTGTATCTATATATGTGCATACACATACACACACACACGTGTGTGCACTATAAAATGAATATGATATATTTTTGATCTTTAATTATTTATTTTCTTTTTGGAAATTGTAATTATATCCTATTTCCACCATTTTCCTCCCACCAAATTTTTCTACATATCCCTCGCCTTGCTCTCTTTCAAATTTATGGTCTCATTTTCATTAAATGTACCATGTGTATTCCTAAATACATGAAATCATCAGTCAGTCTATTGATCCCTGGTCAGGATAATTAATTGGTGTGTTCGTCACTGGATAAGACTATTTCTCCTACTCCGAGCATTATTTAGTTGCCTGAAGTTTTTTGTGTAGAGGTTGAAGCCTCCTGGGCTTTCCCCCATCCACTTGAGTAGGGGTGTGATGAGTATCTAGACTGGTATAAATAAAATAAAGAACACAAATGAATAAACCACTAATTGCTTAGTTTAGCTATGAGAGTCAAGCAGGTACAATTCAAGTTCTCCCTCTAACCTTCACTCACTGCTTCTGGAAACAGCCAAATACATACATCAAGACAGAAAAATTAACAAATTTGTACAACTGTGGAACTTGTACACAAGTAGAATTCTATTAAGGATAAATAGCTTTAAAACATAAACACAGAGCAAGATACATAAATAAAATATGAATCATTCCAAGGAGTATTGCATTCCACCAGACGAAGTAAAACAAGAAAGGAGATCAGAAATGCTGATGGGTGGAATGGGAACAGATGAAAAAGAACCCTTTTGAAGAACGGTCAGCAGGGACCTCACAGTGAGGAGAACACAGAAATAGAGACCTGGAGACACAAGGGCCATGTTAGGGAATCAGTCTGTGTCCTTAACAGATGAGAGGATGAATAAAGAAGATGTGGTGCATATATACAATAAAGTTTTATTCAGACATAAAGACACAAAATTACAAGAGCTGAAAAAAAGTGGATGCAATTGGCATTTGTATGTTTAGTTCAATAGATCTCACAATGTATAACATAATAAGGGGGAACACATATAACTTAGTGAAATAGGAGAACCTAGAACAATTGCATCCACATGGCTTAACTACATGAGGAATTATGGGCCCACCTCCATTCCATATAACCTTCTCTTGACTTCCTCAAACTTTTAGCCAGGAAAACAAGGCTGTAAACCTATGAATAGCTTCAGTATTTACCCCAGGGCCTTCCCACAATGATCTTCCTGAAAAGCAAAAGGCTCAATCATCAGCTGGGTACCCTTCTCAAAATAATGCTGATTCTTCTCTTTGTCTGGACAAGCAATGCCCTTCTCAGAAAAGATGAACCCTTTCCTTCACTACTCACCTATTATGACTGGTAAACCTCTACCCTGTGTTTATTAACCCTAAAATTTTATATACAAACTTAAACAATTAAATTCTCCACTGAATCCTCTCCATTAAAATATTCATGACTCCAAACCCTGTAAGTATCAATTCTTAACTTTTTACTCCCAGAGATATTACTGTCAAGGCAATATCCTCCCTTTAATGTATTGTATCCTTAAAAAAACTTCCTTTGAGGTCGTCAGAGCATACAACTGTTGGGGGAGGCATCTAGCGACAACCCCAATGGCCACTAAACTCTATAGATTCAAGATACAGTTAAAAGCCTGAGTGCAGAAATAGAATCTTCCTCTAAGATCCTCTGGATCCTTCAGCCCCCTTCTCAGAGGTCTTTGAAGCTGCCATGGTGAAATAACTCTTGTAGTGGGTTTGTTAAACCAAGTCCAAAACTAAGCACAGGCTTCTAGGACTGCATAACCATTTTAGTCATAGTTTCATGTGTTGGTGGTGCATTGCTGATGGTTCTACAATGTATCTCCCTGGCATTTTTCTATGAGTCTATAGGAGAAGGTTACATTTATGTAAACAAATGTAAATTACTAAACTCATCTTTGAGCCAGGCCCAGAGAATGACAATGTAGGCTATTCTCATTGCAATAGGAATGAGTTACTAAATTACTTCTCACAATCTGATTGTTGCAGGATCTTGACTTGTGGTTTAGATTTGGTTGTTGTTTGCCTGCTTGCTTTCTTTACAGGCAAACTGCCTCCTGAAGAGCTCACCTCAGACCTTTCAGCATCATAAATCCAAGTCCTAAATTTGAAGCAACCAATAATCTAAATCAATGTCCAGTATAATCACCCAACACTGACACTTTCATGCGCTACATGCTCCTTCTAAGCCATATTTAAACATTTCCTATGTAATAAGGCTTTTATGTTGCAGGTTATTTACTGAACATTAATAATCTTCAGTTGTCTGCTCATTTTTAAATGACATAATTTCATCAATGACACATTAGAACCACAGAGTTCAATGTTATTGAGATGCTTTTTCAGTTCTCCTTGATCATGTCAAGAACCTTTAGCTTTTAGTTGCTATAATCTGACTCTCACAAGCTGTACAAAAACCCATGTAATAAAAGGTTAATCCTTAAAAAAATCAGGAGGTGGTAAAACTATTAAGAGTGGGGCCTACTGGGAAGTCTTTAGGAGATGGCAGAATCCAGTGCACCTCTCTCAGGCACCCTGCATCTTGATGGGACTGGATTTTCCCTGCCATGTGCTTCCACCATATGCCACCTTGCCAAAGCAATGGGATCAAAGAACTTTTAACTGTGAGTCATATGTTTCTTTATAAGTAATTGCCTCTGGTGTCTGCTATAATAATCAAAGCTGAGAACTGGAGAGATGTTCAGGGATTTATCTTACTTGTTGCTCTTACAGAGGACCCAAGTTTGGTTCCCAGCATCCACATGGTGGTTGATAACCACTAATTAACTCCAGTTCCATGGGATCTGATGCTCTTCTGACTTTCATGAGCACAAAACATGCAAATGGTGTACAGGAAGGCAAAACATTCATATCAGATAAAATAAAGTCCAAAAAAGTTTAAACTAATAGAAAATTGATGAGCAGAATGTCAAAGCATTATGTATATTGTCCCTAGTAATTATTATAGTCCAAATACACAGGAATTCTGTTAATATCCACATTACTATGAAATAGCAACAAGAGTAGAGATGATTTCTAGTTTTGCTACATGATAGTTTCAGTCACAAAATCCTTCTCAAAGGGGAAAGAGAAGTTCATAGCTAGAATGCCACAGAAGCCACTTAACATTTGCTACAATTCATGCTTATATCAAGAATACAACAGAAGCCACTAGACATCTGCCACAACACGTGTTCATGTCTAGAATGCAATGGAAG
>LOEQ01003360.1:54724-100332 GCA_001685075.1 Bramus lutescens
GCCACTAGACATCTGCCACAACACGTGTTCATGTCTAGAATGCAATGGAAGCCAGTAGACTTTCACCATAATTCATATTCATGTCTAGAATGCAATGGAAGGCACTAGACAGACATCCACCATAACTCGTGTTCATATCTAAAATGCAACAGAAGCCACTAGACATCTGTCACAACTCTTTTTTGTATCTCAAATGCAAAGAACGTGACTAGACATCGACTCCAACTCAATCTTGCCCTCCTCCAGAGTAGGGACGTTGCTAAGAAGCATCTTTGCATCAGTGGAGGAACTGTGACCAGTTGCTGACAGCAAAACACAGACAAATGTCCGTTTCAAGAAAGGCTCTCGGAAAACAGAGCCTTCTCTCTGATTACAAAGGGGCCTCTGAGGCCCCAGAGTAAGAGAGACCCAAAATGAGTTATTGCATAAAACAAAGCAGAAGTTTAGAATCACCTTCTATTAAGATTTAAAATTAAATCTCTACTATATTTAGCTTCTGAAGTTAGGGCCTTATTTGTACAACAAATAGCATTGCCCTGAGCAATTTAGAAGTTGATATTTTAATACACTGGCCTTAACATAAAGCTAAATATTAATTTATGTATTCTTTGGGAACAGGCAGCAAGGGAATAGATGTTTGCAGATAGAAATGTTAAGATTAATGTAAAATAGCAGAAAAATTAATAAAACTCTTGCCTGTGATAGGTTGGAAAATAGACCACATAACTTCCAAGCCCATGTCTCTAAGGAAACAGCTGGCAAGAAACATGGGTTACACTTACTTTTATCTGCATTTAGCAAAGGCTCTTAAGTAATGAGCTTTTACACAATCAATTTGTTTCCATCAACAGATGAAAATTGGGAAAATGATAATTATAATGAAATATTATGTGATCTTAAAAAGCAATGAACTCCTGATACTTGCAATAAAATGCATGATTCTAGAAGCCATTGATGTAAGGAAGCCAGATGCAGAAAGACAAAGGACTCTAACCTCACTTTTCTCTAGAGTTTGAAAAAGCAGAACTCATAAAAGGAGTGTATGGATTGGAAATTGTCAAGGGCGATGGTGGGAAAGCCTTCAATCAAAAGGATGGAGTTTCTTTTTTATTACTTGTTTTTAATTCTTTTATTATATTAAAAAACAATCCAAATTCCAACTCCCTCCCCTCCTCCCACTGTCTCCAAACACCCTCCTACCCCACCCCCTCCAATCTTAAGAGAGGAAAGGCACCTTAACCCTGTGAAAAGTTGAAGGCCCTCCCCACTACATCTAGACTGAGCAAGGTATACACCCGAAGAGATTAGGATCCCAAAAAGCCAGTACATGCAGCAGAGACAAATCCCAGTGTCATTGTCAGTGGCCCCTCAGTCTGCCCCAGCCATACAACTGTCAACCACATTCAGAGGGACTAGCTTGGTCCTATTGGAGTTGGTGAGCTCCCATTAGCTCAGGTAAACTGCTTCAGTGGATGGACCCCTCATGGTCTTGACCTCTTTGCTCATATTCTCATTCCTTCTACTCTTCAACTAGACTTTGGGAGCTCAGTCCAGTGCTCTGATGTAGGACTCTGCCTCTGTTTCCGTCTGTTGCTGGATGAAGGTTCTATGGTGATATTTAAGATACTCATCAATCTGAATACAGGGCAATGCCAGTTCGGGCACCCTCTCCACTATTGCCTAGGTCTTATCTGGGGCCAAAAAGGATGGAGTTTCAAGTAGAGAAGATGATGAATACACACAGGTCTGTTGCACAGCATGGTGATTATAGTTAACTGTATACTTAATATGTGAAAAGTGCTAGGATCTAAAACATTCTATCAAGAAGGTAGGTGAGGTGATAGATGTTAAGTAGATTTAATCATGTGTGTACATGTATATGCATATATGCTGCATTATAAATCAAGTTCAATACTAAAAATAAATAAATTTTATCATTCACATCTTATAAACTAAGTGGTGGTGAGGAGAAAGCAATGTCCTCAGGAAACACCTGTTTTGAGAACAGAAATTAAAACATACAGAATCAGGAAAAAAGTAAAAAACACAAAAGATATAAGGTTAAAATGGAAAACTACTTTGAACATTAAGACAAACAAGACGGTAAGACCTTTCTTTTAAGCAGAGGGACTAAAAGAAAGGCCAGATTAAGGGGCTGATCTACAGGAAAAACTTTCTCAATAGAATACTGTTAGCCCTGGAATTAAGAACAATTAATAAATGGGTCTTCATCAAACTGAAAGGCTTCTTTATAGCAAAGGACACTGTCATTCAGGAAAAGTGGCTACAGAACAGTAAAAGATTTTTACCAACTACACATAGGATAGAGGGCTAATATCAAAAATATATAAAGATCTTGGGGCTGGAGAGGTGGCTCAGAGATTAAGAGCACTGGCTGCTTTTCCAAAGATCCCGAGCTCAGTTCCCAGCAACCACATGGTGGCTCACAGCCATCTGTAATGAGATCTGGTACTCTCTTCTGGTCTGCAGGCATACATGCAGCCAGAACACTGTATACATAATAACAATTAAATAAATCTTTAAAAAATATATAAAGGTCTAAAAAGAACTAGATATCAAGAAAACAACCTAATTAAAAATAGGGACCAGATCTAAACAGAGAATTCTCAAAAGAGGAAACACGAATGGCTAAGAAATACTTTAAAATGTTCAACTTCCTTAGTCAGAAAAATGAAAATTAAAACTATTTAGAGATGTCGCTCTATGCTAGCAATAATGTCCAAAATCAATAAGACAAATAACATTTCATGTTGGAGAGGATGTGGAGTAAAAACAACACTCATTCATTGCTGGTGGGAGTGCAAACTGTGTAACTACTGTGAAAATCAATGTGATGTTTCCTCAGGAAAATGGTAATATATCTCCTCAAGATCCAGTTATACCACTATTGGACATATACCCAAAGGACACTTCATCCAGCTACAGAGACACTTACTCAGCCATGTTCATTGCTACTCTAATAATAGCCAGAAATTGGAAACAACTTAGATGCCCATCCATGAATAAATGGGTAAAGAAAACATAGTACATTTACATAACAGAATATTATTCAACCATTAAAAATGAAAATTCATAAAATTTGGAGGTAAATGGGTGGAACTAGAAAAAGTCAATATGGTATATGAAAAGACAAAAATTCACTTGTATGTGGATGTTAGTTGGTAAGTCATTGATAAGAAAAGTTATAATCTCTATAACCATTAAAATATGTTTAATGTTTAAGGACAGAGGGAGGGAGGCAGTGGGAGAGGAATGAGTTTTCCTAAGAAAGGAAATAGATCAGTGGTTCTAAAACTTCCTGATGCTGCAACCCTTTAATACAGTTCCTTATACTGTGGTGACCCCCAACCATATAATTATTTCATTGCTACATCATAACTTTAATTTTGCTACCATTATGAATTGTAATGTAAATATCTGAACTCTGAAAAGGAGGATGAAAAGGAGTTTAGGAGTAATAGGTGATAGAGGACATGGAGGAATCAATGTCTCTAGACAAAACAGAGCAGCTTTACACATGAAGTCACAGAGACTGAGGCAGTATGCATAGGGCCTGCCAGGGACTGCACCAGATGGGGTTCTAGAATGAAAAGGAAAAGTAGACATGCCCCCATCCCAAACCCTGAAGCTATCTCCAATTGATGGACAGTTAAATAAGGAAAGATTAGCTTTCTCTAAGGGAGTCTCATTGGGCAACAAACCACTCTTCAGGGCAGGCCCCGTGCCCAGCAGCATATGGTCAACACACAAAAAAAAATCTTCCATGTTATCTTTGGAGGTCTTTCTCTCATACTGCTGAGTCAGAGCATTTTCTTTTATTTTAATTGGAATGCTTCTCAATTTCAGTATGAATGTATCCTGTTTCTTTTATTTAAAGAGACATAAGAACTCCTTAGTTCTGAAATTCTCACAGAATTCATTTCCCCCAAATACTTCCAGAATGATGGTAAGGAGAAGCAGCATTTTTCGGAGTCTCATGGTGAAAGGAGAAAGAGATGACGCACCAGGAAGTGCTTGTGGTATGTGTGTGTGTGTGTGTTGCATGTGTTTTGGAACTTGCCATAATCAACAAAGACAATTTAAGTACAAGACATTTAACACACACTTTAGAGAAAAACAATATATTGTGCCACCACTAATTAAAAGAATAGAAGTATATAGTTTTAAAGAAACAAATTATATTGTATAGATGTACTCCTATGACACAATGAACCTTAAAAGAATATAAAAATCTCACTGGTTCTGTGCAAATATACAACTCTAGGTTCTGATAATTACCAATCTGCTTTTCTCCTGTTTAATATCCTGTAAGGGTCCTGAATGCCATGTGTGATATGAAATAAATCTTCATTATTTCAAATCACCCTACTCTTTGTAGAACATCTGTCAACTCAGCTCAGTAGACACAAACCCACTTTCCCTATATAACAGTAATAATATCACTTTCCCTACATAGCAGTAATAAATACTCAAATGTCCCTCTGAAGGTGCACTTCAGTGAGAACCAATGTATTAAATAAGAGCCTACAAGACACAAGAGAGGTGCTACTGAGCACAGAAAGGACGAGGACACTGGTTCAGGATGGAGTAGACAGTAAAACAGGAATGGGGATAAAAGGAAAGGATTTATGAGAAAAGCTAATTATTATGTATCCACAGTAGAGAGAATTTCATTTGTCTAGAAGAGCAGAGCAAGACTGAAAATCTAGAAACTGTCAGAGGAGACACAAGCTGTACTGGGAGTGAAGTAGCCTCAGGGGTAAAAAGGAGCCTCACCCTTCAGCACACCATACTTCAAATCCGTCGATAATTTCTCTTTTCTCCAAGAACACTGCACTTACTCCAACATCCACCATGTTACTTTCCCTCTGCAGACTCACTCTCTCTCTCTTCCTATATGCCACCAGGGGCCTCAAAGCAGCACTCTTCCTATAAACCCTCTGCACGCTCCATACGTCATAATTCTCTTCTTGTTGAAGTCCTGTTTTTCTACTACCTGAGTATTTATCAGTCAACCACTATTTACCCATAAAAATAATCTTTTATTCTTTCTATATTTGATATGATAGATGCATTTCTGTGAAAATCTCCATCCTGGATACAGAAATAGTCTGTGAATTTATTCATCACTCACTGTCTCCAAGGAAAGCCCTGAGAGTAATGAATCTAGGTGAGGGCAGGAGACTACAGACGCTTTGAGGTTCAGTTCGGTTTATTATTGATTTTATTGAGATAAAGATTTTTTTCTCTGCTCCCTTCTCTTCCTCTCCCCTCCTCTTCTACCCTCTCCCATGGTCCCCATGTTCCCAACTTACTCAGGATATCTTGTCTTTTTCTAATTCCCATGTAGATTAGACCCATGTATGTCTCTCTCAGGGGCCTCATTTTGTCTAGGTTCTCTGGGATTTATGAATTATAGGTGGATTTTCTTTGCTTTATGTCTAAAAGCCACTTAATGGTGTAGGAGGTCCTTCTGTCTATGTGTTGCTTTCATTGGCTGAATAAAGAAACTGCCTTGGCCTTTTGATAGGGCAGACCTTAGGTAGGCAGAGTAGACAACTGAATGCTGGGAAGAAGGGCAGAGTGGCAGTCGCCATGAATCTCCTGCCTGAGACAGATGTACGTTAGAATTTTGCCGGCAACCCACAGTCACGTGGTGATATACAGATTTAATAGAAATGGGTTAATCAAGATGTGAGAGTTAGCAAAGAAGAGGCTAGAGGTAATGGGCCAGGCAGTGATTTAATTAATACAATTTCTGTGTGATTATTTTGGGTGTAAGCTAGGCATCCAGGATGAAAAGCAGGCCTGCTTGCTCCTCTTACAGGATTTATTAGTGAGTTCATATGATATTTGTCTTTCTGGGTTATCTCACTCAATACGATGCTTTCTAGATCCATCTATTTGCCGAATTTGAGGTACAGTTCTTAATAGAACACATTGGGAAAAGAGTATTTGCATCTATCTTTAAATGAACTAGTCAACTTACAGCCAAATTAGTGCCATGCAAATCTTATCCTGTTCTCTCCATATTTAATTGTTTTATCAAACTACTCATACAGTTTGCATATCATATTATATCAATATACCAGATAATAGCAATTATTAAGAAGCAAATCAATAAAACACTTGATAACCTGATACGTATTGATTAGTAAAAGAAGAAAAAGAGAAATGTAAACAAAGATGAAAATAAATTAATTATAAACTGTTGAGCATTATTTAAAGGAAATTAAGAAAGAAAGTCTGCCTTTAGAATAACTCCATGTAGGATATTGGACATGATATTTCACTTGTGTATGCATGTATGTATGCAAAGATATATATGTGTGTATACGTATAGACAATTTATCTCATATGTATTAAACACACACTCAAATCACACAGACAAATTCATGTATGTGTATGCATATATTACATATGCATTAAATACACATACTTATATTACACAAATCAATGTTGTGTGCACACACTCATTTGTGTGTGGTGTCTCCTTCCCCATACACACAGACACACACTCACACATTTAAATTCAACAACTGGTCAAAATGGATAATGAAACCCATAGCATAACTGTAGGAAGATATTCAGTGAAGGCATATTGTATCCCTTGGTACAGCCACCAAAACCATAGCATTCCATGCTGGGTCAATTATTGCTTTCAAATTATTTATAAAATAAATGATAGTTTCCTTAAGAATTTCTATGGCAGAAATATGTAGGAGGAGGGCCTGCTTGTTTGTCCTGGCTGCCCAGAACTGAAATAACCACACAGAAACTGTATTAATTAAATCACTGCTTGGCTCATTGGCTCTACCATCTTTTGGCTAACTCTTACATCTTAATTTAACCCATTTTTAGTAATTTCTGTATCACCACGTGGCAGTGGCTTACCGGGTAAAATTCCCAGCATCGGTCTCTGACAGTTCCATGGCGTTCCTCTGACTCTGCCCTTCTTCCTCCCAGCATTCAGTTCCATCTTCCCCACCTACCTAAGTTCTGTCCTATCAACAGGCCAGGGCAGTTTCGTTATTCATTAATGCTAATCACAACACACAGAGGAGACTCCCACAGCAGAAATATCCTCATGCTGTTTGAAAACCAGAGAACTTGTCATAATATAGAGGTTTGACACACCTTATAATCCTTGGATCTGCAGCAGCCGAAGTGATGGTGATCTGGAAAATGTTGCACAGGACAAAGGATCAATACGCAGCATCAGAAAGGCAAAAAATTGGCTTCACCTGCGATTTTCAGCTCAAACCCAAGCCAGACAGCAGATGTCAAAAACACTTTAAAATCCCTCCAGAGTGCTAGAGCACCAAGACGACACGCAACCCAGTAAGTTAACATGTCAGTTCTTCCGCAGGTCAACAACTTTACAGGCTCTTTCATAAGAGTGCGAAGTATCTGACTTTACAGACATACAAGAATAATTATTTTGGTAAACCAATGAGTCTTCAAGAAATGTGTGATATCAGTGACTAAGCCAGTTTATCAAGAAATGTGCTTTATATCAAGGGTGGGGCACAGGGAACTTGCAGACTTCGGTGGCAAGCAGCAATCACTGCACACTTCAGACTCCAACACTGACTCTATGGTACTAATCATTTTTCTTAAACTATTAGGTCAAGATTTCAAATTTCTCTGATGTCAATGTATTATATAACATTGTCTAAAAGTTGTATATTACTGTAATTGCTAATGATTAAAGTAAAATTAAAAGCACAAAGATAACTAACTTCAACATCAAATTCTAATTCAAGCAAGCCTAAACTCAATTTCTAATTATGTCCCTTTCGATATATTTTTCCAGCCAAATTACATACTCTAGCTCTGTTTCAGTCCTCATTTCAAGGGCATGAAAGCAATACTTACCTATGTCTTAATCAAAGGTTAGCTTACATTCTATGACTCATGAGAGGTGACAGTATAGTAACAACATCATAACTTTGAAATCAAACCCTAATCTCTCTCCAAATAACAATATCATAGGGTATATGTATATTTGATGTTCTATATATTACTTAAAAGACTTAAAATTTCAAGATCCAAATTTCAAGCATTATAAACTTTTAGGTTTATAGTAAGCAAGTCGGAATCCTAATTTGTTATTCTGCTTTACATATTGTAAAAAAAAGTTTCCATATTTTATTCTCTCAACTTTATCCTGAAAAAAAAATCTCAAGGGATTGAGGCACAGAATAGTTTATATTCATTAAGTTTTATTTCTCTTATGGTACAAGAGGCTTGGTTCCTTGGTATCTTGAATCATGCTAGATGCCAGGCAAAATATTAATTTCTTTCACTCAAGGTTAATGTCTCAGATTACTATCAATAGGAATCAAATTATTTCTACCAGTCTTCAAAATTGAAAAAGAAAGTGCCTAGCTCCTCTTTCCTCTGCAAATAAATACAAACATGACCACAAGCATCAGAAGAAATCAAAGACTTACAGGGACATGTTATAATTCACACACACACACACAATCTACTTTAAAGAATTGAAATAATAATCTTTCAAAATTAATATATACCAACAATTTCCATATGTGAACATACTGGTATATCTTATGCTTTTCACAAACCATTTATAAATTCAGTATAATTTGACAGCCATATAATTTTCTTTCATATTTTACAAATTAAGCTTTTAACTTTGATTTTTGGTTTCCCAATATTTACATTTAATAATTCTCACTAACAATTAGGAACCAACTAAGCTCTAAATGCAACAGAAGATAAAAGTCATAGCCTATAGTCATGAAGAACTCAGAATCTACTTTAGTTACACTGTACAATGTTGACTAACAAACAAAAGAACAGGCTAGATACAGGAAAGGTACAAGCAATTAATATATAAAAATGTATCACACGCAATCCCTCAAGGTTGAAGACAATCAAAAAGCTTTGTAAACCTGGTGAAACTTGAACAAGACATAATAAGCAAGATTCTACTTAGAGAAAGTTTGAAGGAATAGGAAACAGCTGGCTCAGACACTGTGAGTTATCTTGAACAACTTCAAACCTCAGGTAAGAGCTGGGTTCTCAGAATCAGAAGCCACAGCTCCCTGAAGGACCCGGCCCTAGGCTATTACTGGCTCTGCCAAGCATGTTCCTGGTATTGAAAATGAGCTGTGTTCCTTTCCATACACCAGGGCCTCAGGGAAAGCCTCGGATCACCAGTCTAGCCCTCAACACCTCTCCAGGGATGCAACATGCTAAAAGGCAGAGGCCAGCAGCGTTTCACATCTCTTCCTTGT
This sequence comes from Bramus lutescens, assembly GCA_001685075.1. Classification (NCBI taxonomy): domain Eukaryota; kingdom Metazoa; phylum Chordata; class Mammalia; order Rodentia; family Cricetidae; genus Bramus; species Bramus lutescens. The sequence continues at coordinate 64,009 of LOEQ01003360.1, forward strand.
CTCTGCTTTATTCACCTGACACTGCTTCTTCTGACCTCCAGGACAGGCATCCTTCAGTACCCAGCAGAGAACAGCGCCAAGACCATTATCACCGCCAAACTCCATGAATTCTTGAATTTCTTCGATAAAGTGGCATGATATTTTCATAGAACCTATGTTCACACTCTTGAATACCTGCCACAGCCTTAAGATTATATCTAATATAAATGTAATGTAGATGCTATGTGAATGGCTCCCATACTGTTTTAGAAATAGTAACAATAAAGGAGGGTCACCTTTTTTTGTCAAATATTTTAGATCTGTGATTTGTTAAACTGTGAACCCAGAGCCTGTATATGCAGAAGGCCAACTATGTATTTTTATTGTTTTCATTTTTAGGACAGGACTGTATACCCAAACAACATAGGTAAAAAGACAACAGCAAGCACTGTCAAGGAAGTGGTGAAACTGGAAATGCCACATACTAATGGTGAGACTATAAAATAGTGTAGCCACTTTGGAAAGTATTAGAAATTTCAATAAATTAGTAGGTTCACCGTATGAATCAGGAATTCCATTCCTATAGACCCAAGAGAAGTGGAAGCATTGGTCTATGTGAAGGGTTCAAAGCATATCCTCATAGTGGCCTTACTAGTAATAACCAAAATGTGTGGATACCACAGGGGCTGAAAATGGGAACTGGGTGACTACAAAAGAGGGAAAGGGAGGTTTAGGCACAATGGGAATGTTCTATAAATGGGTTATGGTGGCAATTTCATATGTATGAAAAGTATTAAAATATCTGTGCACTAAAATATGAATTTTATGGTATATAAAATATAGCCAGATAATATGAAGATATTAAATAAAAGAGAAAGAGACCAAGTAAAGACTTCTAGAAATGACTGCTCAGCTGCCATCGCTCTATGAGAAAGCAAACGGAGGGATGGAGTTAAATGAAAGTGAAAATATTTAAAATAAAGCATTTCGCTAATAAGTACCTGATGCCTGCATGCTATTTAATTGACATGTGTTGCCATCTGTTATTGTTAAATTAATATGAAATTCTAGGATTTATAATGCCATTTCGATCTATTTTACTTAAAAATAATAGACATCAAGCAAACTTGAAAATGAGTAAATGACTATATAGGATTGCAATCTCATACGGAACTGACTCTTATAAAAGAGACTTCCAAGTTATCAATCTCACCCAGCTATGACCTCTAGGATCTATAACAATGGTCTCCTGACAAGAATTGTTCCTTGGTGTAACAGTGGCATGAATGTTGTTTTAGGAAACAACTACATTTTAAATTGAAATTAAGTTCTGATCCATGATATGGAAACCAGTCCTGGGCACTGTCAGTGAGACCAACAACCTGTGGATAGACATTTTTATAGAATGATTTTTTAAGCCAACGGTGACACATTTCATCCTCAAAATAATCATGTAAAGATGGGCTTAACTAAATTTTGTTGAGAAAAATGGCAAAGGCTTCAAAAACATAAATCAAATGGCTTATAAGACAGAAGACTATGTCTGCATATGTCTACTTGGTCCACCATAACAAAGTACTAATGGCTGAGTGGCTCAAACAATAAGAAATTATTTCTTATAGTTCAGGAGACTGGAAATGGGAGACCAAATTCTGGTACCATTGATCTTTCTGGGTTGCAGATGTCGCCTTCCAGCTGAGTCCTAATATAACAGTGAGGAAAGACTGATCTTTTCCTTTCTTACAGGGCACTTTTTATATCATACAATATCGCGGGGCCCCACTCTCACAATCTCTTCTAAACCTAACTACCAAAAGCCCCACTGCTAACTGCTGTCCGTGGTGTTTGGGCACCAACAAACAAAGTGTGTTTTTTATTTGGTTGATTTTTTTGTCTGTTATTGTTTATTGAGGCAAGGTTCCATGTAAACCAAGATGATCTCAAATTTGCTATGTAGCAAGGCTGGCCTTGGACCCCTGATCCTCCTGCAATTGCCTCTCAAGTCCTGGGATTACAAGCATGCACCACTCGAGATACAAATTTTTAGGAGCTACAGTTAAGTCTATAGCAATGTTGTTGCTGAGACTATTTATGTAAAGACTCATTTGTGGGTGAGGAGAAGTAGAGAAGAAAGAAAAATAGGAGAGAATGAAAGCAAATGTTATCTGTGGGTGCTGAGCAAGATAGGGACTCTTTGTGCTGTTTCTACTCTCATGTATGAAAAGACATCAAAATAAAACCCAAAAGAAAAGAAACTCATGTTGACATTCTCAATGGACTTCTACAGAGATAGCTGATGGCTTCAGCTGGGTCATTAGAATAGCCATCTCACTGACAAATAAGATCAAGTACGTAGTATTACAAATGAATCTTCCCAACACACACCAACGTGGAAGTTACTTCCCTTGGCGTCATTCATGCATTTTCTATGTCAGGTTTCTGCTAAGAGGAGAGACAGCAGGACTATTTAGAGAGACCCTGTCTAAAGCACAATACAAATGGAAGAAGGAAGGAAGAAAGGAAGGAAGGGAGCGAAGGCAGGAGGCAGGGAAGAAGGGAGAGAGGGGGAAGGAAGGGGGAGGGAGGAAAAGAAGGAGAAAGAAAGAAAGAAAGAAAGAAAGAAAGAAAGAAAGAAAGAAAGAAAGATTCAAGAAACTATGAATATACTCAGACAGTCTTCCATCAAATGTTCTGGCTGTAAACATTCAAGTTTAACCAAAGTCCATTTTCTTTAGCAATGCTTAAACAATAATAGAGTATGTTTTCCAAAAAGAGCATTTTATTTTTTCATTTAAAAAAGGTATATAATACAGTCAGAAATGGAAGGCATCCAAGTTCACTGCATGTTATGATTCCATTTTTCTTCCTCTTATATAATTTTTATTCTACTAAGATTCCTCAGTGTGTAGGAAATTAACATTAAAGGTTGCCAGTGAACACTTGCTGAGCTACTACCACTGTCTACTGATATTAATATTCAAATACTCTTTACTATATGATGACATCTAAGCATCTTCAAAAAACACCAAAAACACCCTCACTTTGAACTTCAACTTATTTCACCAAAGAGACTAGGACTAACAAAACATTTTCTTATAAATTAAATCTAAAGATTTCATCATTTCATAAATTTCATTTTAGCTGATATTTGCTAAGTGTGCATGTTTACATACTTTTCATGATAACATTTGCCATGTTATCTCATGTCCTCATTGATTAATTATTGTAAGGTTTAAAATTACTTTTCAAGAATGCTATATGTATATAAATAAATGGAAACATAAATATGTATTCCAAAACTATAAACCTGAGTTATTCCACTATGGTATTTCTCAAAATCTGTTCTATAAATTAACACATGTTAAAGTGAGAAATGTGTTTCATAGTCGAATAAGTGTAGAAAATGTTGAGTAAAACACAATCAAGTTATTTTTACCAAAAGTATAGTATTTAATATACTAAAATTATTTAATATTCATTTTAATCTAAAATAGTATGTTTTTAACAACAGAGAAATACAATTCTTTCTAATTGCCAAGAGCTTTATCACAATATATAATAATGCAGCCAGCATTGTGCTTTCCAAGGCTTGACAGTAGCTCAAGCAAGGAGAGCAGGAGAAAGAGAAAGAACTTCCCCTCACCATTGTGCATCCTGGCCCATCCATCTCTTTCACAGTGTCTGCCAGGTGGTCCAAATAAAGAATCAGCCCTGGGACTTGGGGGATCAACCTAGAAGAAAGGGGATTTGCAATGTGAAAGAGCACTTCAACCTTCCGTTCCCATTCTCAATCTTACAGCACGGCTAAGCAACTACAGAGCATATGCCACACAGCAGGTGAATTCCGCATGGCTTCTCTGCTCCAAAGTCAGAATTTAATCACTTGTTTACTATGCACTTTTCAACAGAGCTAAAATTAAATGCCACCAAAAAAGAACAAATTTGAAGCTAAGTAATACCCTGTTTCGGAGTTTGGTTTTGACTACAAAGTTACAAAAATAGAAACAAAAACATCCTAGAGCAACCTACCTTGCCTTACTTAGAAAAAGCCTACCCAGTTTTCACCTGTCTTAGCACATACATGGAATTCAATCAGGGTCTTTGCTTTGCTGAACACTTTATAGTGAACAAATAAGGAAGGTCAACCACATTTTCCAACTAAAAATAAAAATGTCATAGTGATATAAGTGTATCGAAAAGATGCCCCGACTGACCAAAACTAAAACCTTTTGTGAATCAAAGAAAAAAACAAAAAGTTAACTCAGGGTAACAAAAATATCAAGAGATTACTAACTAGATCATATGAAGAATTCCTACAAGTCAATAATAGCAATAAAGAAAAGATTGCAAAATGAGCAAAAGGCTTAAGTAGACATTTTCGCTTATTCATTTCTGTTTTTGTTTTTCAAGGCAGGGTTTCTCTGTAGCTTTGGAGCCTGTCCTAGAACTCACTCTATAGACCAGGCCGCCTAAAATAATAGTTCTAAAATAGGTAGCTATTTTAGAATTTAAAAGAAGTAAATACTTGCTTCAACAGGCATTTAAACATAAAGGTTTATTACTAGTATGTATGCAAATACGTATGTGTTTCGGTTAATAAGGAAGCTTTTGGTAGAGTGCCTTTTAAAGTAAAAGTACTTGGTAAAACTTCAAGAAACTGAGACAGCCGTGATGAGTGTTCTGACTGCAGGCACTCCAGTTTAACCAAAGTCAGTCTATGACGGACATACAGCTCTAACTTCCGTCATAGCATAAGGCTGTGCACAGAAAGATTAGAGCTATGCTACCATTAATCCAAAGGCCCGCCTATGAATGCCCATCAAAGGAGGGCTGGCTTCAAAGATTCAGAATCCAAAGCTTTCCAAAAGACTTGCTCTCAAAGGACATCTACTTCCACTATCATCCTTTGTTTCCTCTTTTAAAATCCTACTTTGGCATTTTGGCATCAACGTCAACTGCAACCACGTTCAATTGTAGAGTTAGAGCACTGCCCGCTGTGTCAGGTGAGAGGGAGTAGAAACTTTGAAGTCTCAAGAAGGCGTCATAATGGAGTCTGATCTCTGTCAGCATTAAAGACTTTGTAAAAGGGAACAAAAAGCATGTCCTTTGGTTTTAAGTTGATATTCTACCTTTAGCTCCTGGCTAAGAGTTCAAGAAAGAAAATTATCCATATGGGCCACTTATTGAAATCCATTTCAGCACAATATTTTAGTGACAGAATAAATTTGACAAGTTTCCAGTGGAAAGGCTTATGAGCACATACATGTCTAATCACAAATGGAGGCTTATCTGTTTCCTTTTTGAATTCATAGGGTCCAAGATTTAAATGGGCCAGCCGCTGCCTGGTGTCTTCGGAGAGCTCACACATCCGTCTCTTTGTGTAGGGAGAAGGAGAGTGTGACTTTGACGATATTGTAGGCTGTTCGTAGTTCTTGGTGTTTACGAAGTATTTACTCCTCTCGGGTGACTTGGACTTCTTCTGTGATCTCGATGTTCTGCATTGCGGTCTGCTGTGGAATTTTTCAACTGGAGCTGAATGGTAAGTAAATTTATCCTAAACATAAAAAATAAACGTTCATGTGGGCAAAAGGTATTTAAAAAAAAACTCTACAAAAAGGAAAGAACTTTTAAGAGTAAATTAAGGTACACAAAAGCTATCAAAACCAACTCAATTTAACATTATCCATACTTACCTGAGGAAAATCAAATCCATATTCTCCTAGTTAACAGTTTATTTTATCAAACTTTAAGTCTAACTTTGGTTTAATGAAAACTAAAGGCCAATGCTTAATCATTTGTAGAATTCCAAAAAATAAGCTTATTCTCAAAATAAGTCAAAAACTTATCTTTTAATAAACTAAAAAAATAAAATGACATTTATTTTTTACATTTATATTTATATTCACGTAAATGGCCACAAAGTTTAAAAGACCTACATTTAATTTTAAAGGGTCCATGTCTATTTTGTGGTCACACATGTCTGTAATCATGGGTAGGATGCTGAGGCAGTTTGAGCCTGGGCAACAAAGGATCCTTGTCTAAAAATATATTTGTCTAGATAGCTATGAAATCATGAAAAAACAACTAAAATAAGCCTTATTTAGTCTATAATTATATATAACATATATAACACAAGACAATAAAACACTTGATATATATTTTACTGAAGTGCTTTACTTGAATTACGTAAGATATATAGAAGTCCAAGTCATAATTTAACTATTCAGTGACAGATAAAAGTGCTATCTTATTTCTGGCCCTACATTTTTTATAAAAACTAAATATACGTAAAAGATTGCAAGGAGAGAGGCTGCTTGGTCCATCCAGGCTGCTCAGCCCCGAAAAAAAATCTCACAGAAATTATATTAATTAAATCCCTGCTTGGCCCATTAGCTCTAGCTTCTTATTGGCTAATTCTTACATATTAATTTAACCCATTTCTATTAACCTGTATATCAGCACAAGGTCATGGCCTACCAGCAGTTTCATCACATCTATCTCTGGCAGATAGATTATAAACTTTAATAACTGGTACTTCCATCTTATAAATATGGTAGTAGTCTAAATTTTTTTAAATACAAAATAAATTTGAGCTGGGGTCAGCAGCTTCTAATTACATATCTAGTTACATGGGATTCATGGGAAACTGAGGCAAGGTGGCTTCTGGAGGCCCAGAATTTTCAGTCAAGGCTGGACACCATGAATGAGGCCCTGAGTAAATAAAATACAACAAAAATGAAAACATATATGATAGCTCCAACTTTACTGCTACTCAAGTAATCCTTCATTCTGCTACACTCTGCCTCATAAATGCCTTAACAGTGAGATTGGAAGTTAATAATATATTTCTTCTCTAGAGTCGTATGGTTAGAGAAAAACAGCTAAATATCTTTGTCTTCCTCATTTCAATCCCTTGGAAAACCATCAATCCAAATTCCTCTCCACTTTTTCTACCCCCTTAGTACAAGGACGAAGTGCTTAAAATACAAATATGAACAAAATGAGAGTCACTTTTATCAAGTAAATGATAGATAGGAGAAAAGAAAGTTTCTTTTTATACACCCACCTCTGATTAAACCAAATCTTAAGATACCACCCCGCCATCTTTCCTCAGAAAAGTTTTTGAATGATGCATATTTCCTAAGTTACAAACTTCATGGCATTCATTACAGATGCATGGGGGCAAATATGCCCATTCCTTAATGCCCCCTAGTTTTCTCTACTGAAACTGAAAGTATTCTTGCCAAAAATGACTGTTACAATTAATTCCCTTTCCTATATCTACACCGTGGTAGTTTCTGGCCCAGGACCAAGCCAGATTGACTATGAAACTTTCTTTGATCAATAGGATACTGTCACAAGGCCAGGTTGTTGAAAAGACTATTGACTCTTCCTTAGAATCTTCCTACAGCAAGAAGGCACAATTATTAGCCTGCTAGAAGAGGAGTCTTATGATTTTCACCCTCTCTAAATACAACTGCCAAACGCCATGTTTGAGCAAAACTACCCAGATCCTTCAGCCTTAGCTAGCCAATCTAGTCCAAAGGAATCATCTTTTAACCCCCAGAGCTGAGAAGCACTTGCGACTTTAAACTATTTTGGGGAAACTGTTATACAGTAAAACCTGAGAGATACTGCACCTGAACAGTGTTTAACAACATACTAAAATGTCTGTCAATATATAACAATAAATTCTCCTTGACACGGGTAAAAAGAATTAGCAGAAGAGAAAATTAGTTTTCTCTTGGAAATTCACATCAATACCCTTAATTTTTCAAACCATTGAATTGCTAACAAACATAAAACATTTGCCTTCCTCCCTTCCAGCCTTCTCTCATCCTTTCATCCTCAATTTTCTTTCCTTCTCTCTCCTCCCCTCCCCTCTCTTCACCCATCTCCTCTCAGCCTTGGCAGAGAATTGAACCAAGGACCTCATGCTTGGTAGGACAAATGACTCATTCAATCACAACAAGATACATCTATAGACCTAAAGCATAGTTTTAAATGCTGACTAATATAAAATCCTATTCTCTTACATCTGTTAGTAAAAAGATCAAATGACAATTCCAAACAAGTAAAAGGAAGAGTATTTTTCAGAAAAATGTTAGCTCCTAAGTCCATTAAGTGCAATGACCGTAACTGAGGGCTGAGCCTTACATTTACACGGGCTCTTGCATTGATATGTACACTAGAAATGTTTTCTGTGTGCATTAAGAAATAAAAATATTTTTCTATTTATTCATTAAGTTAATAAACTCCAGAGAGAACAACTAAATACTGGGCAAAGCATTTTTAACAATTTACAAATGCTCGCAACTGAGTACATCAGAAACCAGTCAGTAAAGTTCCCCACACATGGTAAACATGGCTGGTCAGACTTCCAACATCTTTGTCTAAATGAAAATTGATACAGCCTGACTTTGGAATCCTAAATATTTTGCTATCAAAATAAAAATAAAACTTTCTCCAATTCTCTGGAAACTCATAGTACCTTTCTTACCTTAGGTCATTTACTGTCTTCAGAAAATTAGCTCTAAAACTATAATTCAATTAATTCTTTCCACCACTGGCACAGTCTCGTCCCTGTTGAATACTCCAGCCTTAATATGTTACTGGCCCTTCATCAAAATATGGCCATAACGGAACTGCACATGGTTGATGCCAGCATTGATGGGGAAGGACACTTGTCCATCAGAAGACTGATGGCCCTGTGGCCCAGTAAGAATTAAAATACGAGGAACAGTAGGTGCTGAAGTTTGTTAAAGGAAATCTTCACAAACACAAGTTATTTAGGCTGGAATGCCCAAACTTGCTTTGATCTGACAGGAAAAGCATGATTTATCACTGCACTGAGCAACGGTCCTCTAGGAATCAGACACATCCAATAAAGTCACACTCTAAACATCAAGTCCCCAGTCTGAAAACAGCTACATTCGCTTGAAGGTATCCTTTACTTCTCTGCAGTCACCTATAACTCCTGTAAAATACATGGAGGTCTCCAGGTGAGTTTCCTCTGGCAGTTCTTGATCTCTCCCTCTTTCTGGCAGTTTGACTACTGCTTGTTTTAAAAATTGCACAACATAAGATAAATAACCCAGCAAACATATCGTGGTACCCTCTACCATGGGTCTAAGCTTGGAGCTCTCCTGTTTACTAAGATGCAATCAAACTGTTGGGTACTTTGTTACTTTAAGTCAAAGACTGATGGGGGAGGTGAGAAGAAATGCAGGCGAAATGGGGATAAGGCCCGTCATACACCCACACCCATGAACCACGCGATCATTCAATAGTTTAAACATTTTAACCTGAGTGCGCCACTTCCTTGAGCTTATCAGACATTCCGTGATCACTGAAGTTGTAGAAAATTCCAGCTTTGGAGCAATTCCCTGCGACATTAAAAATTGATATCATTACATATTAAAAATATACAGTCAGTGGTGAAAATGGAATCTAAAATAACAAATGCTATTAAAGACAGGGCTCTTTACTTATTAGTCTGATATTTTTATTATCATGAAGAACACAGTAATGATAAATGTTATTAATTAGCAGTTTCATTTTTAATGATTTGGTTTGGAACAACTATATTTCTTTTATGGAATAATTTTAAATTATTTTCATTTTCAAGTGTCTCTCTGTCAAAGTGTTTGAAGATTTTAAATTATGACATATTAGTCATAAATATCTGAATGTATTTGATTTTAATTTTCTTTACATTTACAATTTAAGACATTTAACTATATAATCAATATATAATTATTAGCTCTCTTTAGCCATTCCAGAAATATTGCATACATTAAAACACCATTGTCTATTATAAATATATATGAGTAACTATCCATTAAATTTTATCTTATTATATTTTAACACATTTTAATTAAAATAGAATTCTATTACTTTCCTATTCCATTTCATCCCTCTAGTTCATCCCAAAATACACCCCTCCACTCTATTAATTTTTAATAGAATAGTTTGAAAGCAGAATTCTGAAAATATCATTAACTCCCAGTTGTGCCATCTTGAAACAGAAGTCTCTGAAAAAATTTTATAGCCTTTTTCATATAACATATCTTATATTTAGGTATAGACATTAATCTGGGTTCTATTTCTATCAATGTTTCAAATATTAGCTTGAACAGTTTTGAGATAAATGGAGAAAAGGAGACAGTTCAAGGGGACAGTTACCAAGCACCCAAGAAACATCTGGAATCTTAAGCTATACATGCACCAACTGTTAACCATGTCAGCCAGCCCTTGGGTAGCTTCTCCCCAAAGCAATGGAAGTCAAACACTGACAATACCCTCTGCAAACCCTGTCTGTGACCAACTAAGTTTATAATTTAAAACATATGCATTACAAAGGATACATCTGAATCGCCTGAGAATCAATATCAATGGTATCTACTATACCACTAGTTAGATATTTTACTCTATACATAATGTATTTCTCTAAAATATGGTAAGTGTGGTCCATATTCAACAACTCAGAGCTAGGCTACTTTTTAAATATCTCCAAAATCTCAAAAAAGATCTCCAAAATAATGCAGATTTCCTTATGACTATAAGTTGCATTCCTCTTACATGCAAAATATACTGATGCTCCCAAAAGAAAAAAAGGAAGCAAAGAGTCCTGACCTTTTACAACCTTATAAACTCAGTTTAAAACCCAGTACTAGCATGTAAGAATCCTCATATGGGTAAGGTTCTTTGGTTATAGCTCAACACAGCTTCTAGACTACAGTTCTTCACCATCAGAAGACATAAGAACTAAGAAGACATCTATATGACAGCACCCGCTGTACACCTGTGCAGCAAGCACAGGGCAGTCTATGCACGCATTCCCATTCAAGCGAGGACAAAAAGCCAGAACCACTGATGCCTAACAATCCCAAAATCCAGATATGGAGGAGTACCAAAGAATTTCTAGAAATACAGTCATGTGTAACTTAATGATGAGGATTTGGACTGAAAACCGTGTCATGAGGCAATCCATCATCAGGTATACTTCCAGCAATGGCCTGTTTCCTAACTAAATACATGCATAGTCACCACTGTATGTGTAGTTCAACTCCAATCAAAATTTTAAGAAGTACAAGACTGTAACTATCACCACCTGGCCTGTAGCTTTCCACTTTAAACTTCCCTGAGGATTGTTCATCACACTGTGAGTTCCCAATAGTTAAGATAGTATATTTCCAGCCTTTTGGAGACTACTATGTAGTAGGGCTGTTCATATACATAGAGAGATTTGTCTTAGGGAATTAATTCACACAACTGTGGGAAATGACAATTCAAATATTTAAAGAGCACTTTAATAAGGTGGAAATGAAGGAATAAGTTGGCACACTATTTTTAGCATGAAAGCCTGTGGGGTAGGTTGAACTACTAGAAATATGTAGGATTTCTAATCCTTCCATGAGCCAGAATTCTTCCTTCCTCAAAAACTCAGTGTTTGTTGTTGCAATATCCAGCTTGATGAGATGAAGGCCATTTGCACTGTCAAGTAGTAATCTCTATTTAAAGTCCGTTGTATATAAATCTTCATCACATCATTGAATTGCTTTACAATAACATCCAGATTGCTGCATGAGCACTAGGGCCTAGCCAAACTATCAAAATCACACCATCTCAAACCTGAGTTTCTCCACTGAGACTATGGAAAGAAGTAATTCATTCACTGAGTTCAATCAAGAGGCATCTGTTAAATGCTACTTCATAAGATGCTGAGTAAGACTATAATTCAAAGATGAGAATGTTGTGGAGCTCAGAATCTGCATAGAAATACTCACCACGAAGATGACCCCAGCTAAGACCCTAAGCAATAGCGGCGAGGATGCCCGAACAGGCCTTGCCCAGTAGTCAGATTGATGAGTATCTTAAATATCACCATAGAACCTTCATCCAGCAACTGAAGGAAACAGAGGCAGAGACCCACAGCAGAGCACTGGGCTGAGCTCCCAAAGTCCAGTCGAAGAGTCGGAGGAGTGATAAAACGAGCAATGAAGTCGAGACCATGATGAGGACACCCACTGGAACAGTTTACCTGAGCTAATGGGAGCTCACCAACTCCAGCCAGATAAGGAAGGAACCAGCATGGGTCCAAACTAGACCCACTGAATGCGGGTGACAGCTGCATGGCTGGACAGACTGCGGGACCATTGGCAGGGGCACCAGGATTTATCCCGACTGTTTGCACTGGCTTTTTGGGAACCCTTTCTCTTTGGATGGATACCTTGCTCAACCTAGATATAGTTGGGAGGGCCTTGGGCCTTCCCCAAAGCAATGTGCCTTACCCTCTCTGAGGAGTGGATGGTGGGGGCGGTGGAGAGGGAGCTGGAACTGGGATTGGTATGTAAAATGGAAAAAGATAGTTTGTTTTCTTAAAAAAATGATTTAATAGGATCGTTCTGAAATTTTACGTGTGAGAATGGGGATAAAACACAGGACTTTGTGCAGGCTAGGCACATACTGTACCTTCTCCACACCATCCAAATAGAATCTACAGTAAGAAGAGCTGTCCCCTGTCTAAACCACTATCAGTCTCCAGAAAATTCCTTCAGCATTTAATGCTTTCATCTCATGCCAGTTTTATATCCCCTGATTTTATGCTTATGCTCTACATCCTATCAATCTACCTTAACTCAACCAAGATTTTTGGTTTAAATAAAGTACTCACATTATCTTCTTATATATACCAGAAAAAAAAGAAAGAAAATACCCACCACCACCAAGGGAGCCACAGTTCAAACATATGATCCTCTCAATGCCAAATCAACCCAATCGTGGGGCCTAGCTAGCTACAGGTCACTGTGTTTTGTCCAGGTTTACTAAGCAAATCCATAAAAGTACCATGATTTAATTCCATATAATGGTTTGAATCCTTGTCATAGTGGGACTCACAGAAGGTAGCTCAGAATCACAAGAATTCTGAAGACAAGTCATTGTTGCTCGCCAGGACCATAAACCACTCTGACTAGAGCATTTATTTTACTAATAGGTAAATACAATTATTGATATTGCTGGATTTATAACCCAATTTTGATGTTCAGTTTATATTCTGACCATGTCTTTTCTATTATTCAATTTCTCAAAGCAGCCACTCTGGGTTCCCTCTTCACTGTCTTTCAGTGATAGGAGAGGAAATAAATTCAAAGCTACAGCTAGTTTCCCAGGGCTTCTTTTTGTCTCTCACTGCCTCCTCTGTGCTTACCTTTCAAAGAGAGACAAGAAAGAGAGAGAGCATCTCTCTCTCTTCTTGTTGTCCCTTTGTTTCTGGACCTCCCTGTCAACCTTCTAGAAGGTGATTCCAGTCAGAATGTCAATGGGCCTTGTACAGCGATAAGGTTTCTTCATCAGCTACCAACAGAGTCCACTATCTTTAGCTGGCAAAGTCAAACTATTCATCCCACTTCTCAACCCCATGGCGCCAAAATTGTTGATCTTTGTGCCCAGTCTCAGCTGGTAAAGATACAGTTGTCACTGAGAGGCAGGGCATTGAAGCATCCCAGGCAAAGGAGCCCCAAATTCTTCCTGTGCTACGTAAAACGAGCCAATTTCCAAGCATAAAAACGTCACCTGCTTGCTACACTTGATAGTCAGTTTTCACTACCCAGTGTTGACTACGGTAACTTTGCCCAGTTTCACACTTGCCTAACATACAGAGAAGATCTGTCAAACTCTTCACATGGTGTTACTGGAAGTCATGATTTTTTTTATATATCTTTGCCTTGGTGATCAAACACCTTCTAAATGTATGTAAAAGAAACAAATGATGAAAGAAAATTCCTGTGAATAGTCCACACAGTTGACTTTCTATGCTGTCTTCAAAGCAAGTTAAATTACCTTAACAAGAACACAAACTAAACATGATATTTTTTCTTTATGAGTTTCCACATGATTCTTAAAATACTCTTTGAAGATAGGGATAGTATAAAAGCTAACTAACAACATAAAAATCATTCCAGAGAAGAAAGGTTTTCATTTGTTACATAGTCAGCTTTTACACTTTCAATAAACTGAACTTACTATTTCTTTGGACACTTCTTATCATAAACTTAGACATAGAAGAAAATCTATTTATTCACTAATTAGCTCATATACCACCCACTTTATTTATATTAGGATTCCATAAAATTAGTTTAAAAACAACTTTTACTGCTTTGCTTTTGGGATGAAGGAGGCATCTCTGAGTTCTTCTGAGTAGCAGGCTGATTTTCAGAAATCAAGGTGTTCTCAAACAAGATGAGTTACAGGAAAGGATGGGAGAGCTTTGTGTGGAAGCACTATCAGGTCTAATGATGTTTATTCGTTACACAATTACTGCCGAGCAGAAAGAAAGACTCTCTTAATACAGCATTTACACTTAGGTCTACAATCTATGACCACTTTGTAATCTATCTAAGTTTTATCCACACTGCAAGTTTCAGCTATTTCTATTTTTAGCACTGTTACAGCATTATGAGAAAACATCTTAACCTGTGGTGCTGCTCAGTGGTAAATTGATGATGAACATGCAGAAGGCCCAAGGTCTCATCTCTATAACCAGGAGTAAAAGTCACATAAAAGGGTTCATAGCATTCCATTGAGTATATGATAAAAATATATACCTAGTAGATAATACAATAGAAAAAACTCTTGGTCTTTGTTAAGGAATTTTGAGTTTTGATTGTTCCAACATATACAGCATATAAAAGTTCTCAACTTATAAATATCTAAATTTGATAATATTTTTCAATAAATCACATATGTCTAAAAAGTCATGTTTTAAATTTAGGTTTCCATAAATGTTGACACTGGGTATTACTCAAATGTTTGTGAACTTTCCCTAGACAGAAACAGAAAATGTGTCAGGCACGAAGGGAAGAGGCTGATCAGTGTAGAGGAACTTCACAAGTTGTGAAGAATGTCAGCCAGTATGATGTGTGTTAGTTTTGAATAAACGCCTTAGTTTTTGCTAAATTCTTTTCATTACTTTCAGGATACTTAAAATAGCACAACTATACAAAATAAGCTTGAAAACAAATTTTGAGTTAGTTTTCCACATTCAAGGTACTGAGGCCTGCACCTAGTTCTCACCCATGACCCTGCACCAAGAGCTGACTTGGAAAACCGTAATCACTTACTCTTAGTCCAGAAATCCTCCTCATAGTAACCTGGCGGTTTGAATCATGGTGTCCAGAAATTTGGTTTGGACCCGGGAACATGAAATCTCGTGTATTTTCATCATAGGTAGACAGTGTTTCTCCCACTATAAGAAAGATATCTTATGATTCAAATTATAACAAAACATTCTATTTAGAAACAAAATCAAGTGTAAAAATATATATTGCCTGATGCCTTATTGTATACCTGCTTGAAGGCAATTTTTATCTTCTTTAAAAGGAAAATTAAAATAAGGATAGGTTAAATACTTTAACACATTTTTTTCCGATTTCAGAAGTACGGTGTATATTTGTAATTCTCTGCCTCACACTCTGGAGAATAGGGTTATTCATGTACACTCAGTGAGAACCTATGAACTCTTAGAAAAAGGAAGTCTTTAGAAATGCAAAGTTGCATTAAATGTATACGTCAAAAGCTTATTACTATCTTCAGCATCTTCCCTATCTTCTATCTTATCTGTCTGCCCTCATGCAGTGTAAGACTGGACAATAAAAATTGTTGAGACCCTTTGTAGATTTTGTGGCTAGTGAATTAAGTCAGTGTGTAGTGCTGAAAATTCTGAGATTACTTGCATTTAATAAAATATAGGTATCTGTTGCATAAAATAAAGATTTAATTAACATTTCTTTGACAGTCCTAGAAATCAGAAACAATACTAAAGCTAGTTTCTATATTTAATAGATAACCTCCCTCCTCAGAAACCCATGTTTAACTTGTAAATGGGTAAGACTATAACTCTCTGCATTCCCAATAACAACATTCAAAGAGCAAAAAAAAAAATCCTGTTTAATTAAAAATATACGTAATTTTAGTTTTTTTAATCTCAAAACTTGAAAAATCACTTTGCATTACTGTCAAAAATATCCTAAAATTATAAAGATATTATTTTGCATTATTAATTATTTTAAGATATTTAATTTCAGAACAATGCATTCAGCTGGCATTTATATGTTTGTTGTTTTGACATATACATAATGAACCAATGGTTTAGAAAATAAGCATTGCTGTTATTTGGTAGGAAAAGGAGAGAAGGGATTTTTAGAAATATTTAATTGGGGCTAGAGAAATGGCTCAGTGGTTAAGTGATCCCAAAGTCAATTCCCAGCAACCAGTTGGTGGCTCACAACCATCTGTAATGAAATCTGGTGCCTTCTTCTGCCTGCAGGCATACATGCATAAATATGTAATTAAAAAATAATATTTCATTGATGAGTTGCTTTATTAATAAGTAATACAATACCTGGTGGAACTAGCTGTATCATCTCGAACACTGCTGTATCATCTGAAAGTTTGAAGGAAAAATCTCCTTAAGTCAAAGAGTCAATGATAATGAGTTAATCTACTTCTGAGAACTCAGTACAAAGGCATGATTGCTTCATCCATTCTTTTAGCTCCTGCTGTTTTCCATGAATGGAAGTCTCATTTGATCTTCCATCCATGTAATCCATCTATGAAGAAATATTACATTCTCCATTTATGCCATAACTTGTGGTTCCAATGAAAAAATAAATATGGCCCCCTTTTCTTATATCCTTCTTCTTTGTTTTCCAAAATTCATCCCGAAAGATGGATGAGTGTGTATGGGCATTTGCTGCCATGCCTGAGGACCCAAGTCTGATACCTGGGACCCACATAACAGAAGAAGGGAAGCAACTATCCTAAATATAGTTCTGACTTGCACGTGTGCCATAATAAAGAACAAGTGATCCACATACAATAAATAAATATTAAAAGTTAAAAGTCAAAATAATTACTGACTAGACGTTTGTTTATCTCCTAGTAGTCTGTACATGTTTTTATAAATATGTTGTATATATTTATTAATCTGAGTGATAACAAGTCATGTGTATTATAAAATACCTCCTGAAATATTTTTGATACATTTTTAAAACTAAGAAAAGAAATGAATCATCTTTGTCCTCTGGGAACCATTAAAAAGGCTAATTGCTTCCTCCCTTTAACTTCTGCTATTTTCCAAGGAGTCTCATTCTACCCTTCATACATATATTTCACCTATGAAGAAATTATAAATTTTCCACTTAAGTCATAGCTGGGAGCTACAATGAGAAATACAGATATGGCTTTTCTCTTATACCTTTCTTTACTGTTCATCTGCTTGAGGCAGGGCTTTGCTGTTTACCCTGTGTTGACCTAGAATGAGTCATCTTTCTGTCTTAGACCCTTGAGTACTGAGACCACAGATTTTTTTCTAAGAGTCTTAAATTTCACAAAGGAGATAAATATTAAATGAAATAAAATCATCAGTGAGTATGTAGTCATAATACACAATACAATGAAAGCATTGAAGAGTCATGAGATATTGTAATAAAAATACCTAAGCCAGTCAGGAGGGTAGGGAAAGTTCTATGTGGTCTTCAGCACCCTTATATAGCCAGAGTAAAGTGATATGAACTGGGAATTGAGAAGCAAGGGGCATAAAGTTTCTCAAAGCAGAAGGAACAGAATATACAAAGGCTAAAAATACAGCAGCGCTAAAAATACAGCCGTCTAGAAGGTAAATAATCCAAGAACAAGGCCCCTTCTAGAATCAACTGGAGAAGGCAGACAACTAAAAAATAATAATAAATGCTAACACCTAAGCACTAAAACTGTGTAAAACAGAAGCTTGGTGTGAAAAGGAAATCCAGAGAGATGAGCCTGGCCTTAGGGGATATTTTTTCTTTCTCGTATATGACAAATTGACAGGCAGCTAAGAGGCAAGAAATTAACAATGACTTTTGATAGATGTGAACCTTAGAGTACATAGTCAAACTGGGAAAGTAAAATACTCAGCTACAGCCCCATAGAAAAACATGGCCTAAGGGAGTCAGGAAGTAAGTGCTAGGAAATCAAGGCAAGGATCTGAAAACTTGGCTACTGAACAGACTTGGTTCATAGAAGATTAAACCTGTGGTGGTTTGAATGAGAATGCCCCCCAAAGCTTATATATTTGAGGATTAGGAGGTGTGGCCTTATTGGAACAGGAGTGTGGCTGAGGGTGGGCTTTGAGATTTCAAAAGCCCATGCCATTATAGTTGGCTCTCTCTCTGCCTGTTGGTTCTTATCTCAACATGTGAGCTCTCAGCTACTGCTCCAGTCTGCCTGCCTGTTGGCATGTTCCCTTCCATGATAGACATAGCCACTCTCTGAAACTGTAATAAGCCCCCAATTATATCCTTTCTTTTATAAGTTGCTGTGGTCATGGAACCTCTTCACAGAAATAGAAAAGTAACTAAGACAAAACCTTTACTTTTGTAGAGGATAAACTAAAATATATCCAATTTTGAAATAGCTCAAATTCAGCCTGAATTAAGATAATTAAAGTAATTATTTCAAAATTTTTATAGCATTTGGAATTCAAAATAAATCAAAGGGATATATAGAAAACATATAATTGGGATTTAAAAACTAAGGAAATAAATTAGAAGATCCAGAAACTAAGTCTTCTACATACTCAGAAGATGGCATTTATGCCACCAATGACAGAAACTTAACATCATTTAAGATACAGCCTTAAAATTTGCTACAGGACTTACAATCTGGTGTGTAGGGTGCTTGGAAGGATTTAGTCTAGCCTAAAAACTGGAGATGAGCAACCTTTCCAGTATACCCCAGGAAGGTGACCTCATAGGACAAGGTGGTTGGATACAAGGAATCACAAAAGAGCAGAAATACATAAGCAGAGGCCTCTATGGGAGCTTTGTGGGAGGAGTTTTACGTTCTACCTCAGGATCCTCACTATGAATGCTGGAGAAAAGTTTTCTCTGGCTCCTAGGGAAAAGAAAACATCTGGAAGTATGCCAGAGCATTCTACTCTTTGTAACAAGGCCTTCTCTTGGGAAAATAATTGTTTTCCTTGGGTTCTGTCTATTTTTCTCTTAAAAGGCCTAACTGACCTGCAAGGGGAGTCCCTCTCTAGCCAACTCCAGGCTTTACCAGGAGTCTGCGACACTCAACTACAGCATCACCTTTTATGTCCATGGGAGAAAAGAGATGCTCAGCTATCCAGCCGTCCTGTTCGAGGGAGACATGGGGCCTAGAAGCACTGTAGAGTTCACATGGGCTCATTAAAGAATGGCTCCACTCACAGAAGACAGAATAGTGTCTCCTCAGATCTTCTCAACACATTAAAGTGGACAGCTACCAAAGTTTTTTTCTCAGTACAAAAATGACTGGTTTTCAACAAAGAGCATGGCAACCTAAATATGAAGGAACAAGAGTACAGTGTGGAGGCCTTGGTCACACAAATGAGGACAGTGATGTGACAGAATCAAAACCTTTAAAAAAAGAAAAGAAAAGAAAAACCTCAAAGGCTATAGAGTAAAGAACTTGCCAAGCATATACAAGACTGGTGTTGGAAGTCCTTCTGTATATCTGTTGCTTTTATTGGTTAATAAAGAAGCTGCTTTTGGTCAGTGGTTTAACAGAGTTAAGCCAGGTGGAAAATCCAAACAGAGGTAAGAGAGAGAGAAGACAGAGTCAGTAAGATGCCATGTAGCCACCAGAGGAGAAAGACGCGAGCTGCCAGTCCGAAACTTGCTGGTAGGCCATGACCCTTGTGGTAAAATATGAAATAATAAAAACGGGTTAATTTAAGATGTAAGAGCCAGCGAGAAATACGTTTAAGCTATTGGCCAAACAGTATTGCAAATAATAAAGTCTCTGAGCGGTTATTTCAGGTCTGGGCAGCTGGGAACAAACAAGCAGCCCCCCCCCCGAAATTGGCACCCCATATTACACAAAAAAAAATTCCAGGAGATCCAGTAGAAAACGTAAGCAGTATGCAAAAATAGAAGGGTTATAAAAGCATGTTAGCGAAGATGGAAATTCTAAGAAAGGAACAAAAAGAAATGCTAGAGATCAGAACACGAGAACAGGAAAGAAGAATGCCTGTGTGGGTTTATTGGTAGGGGCCCGTGGCTGGAAAACAATCTCAAAGCTTTACAAGTATAACAATAGAATCTTTCAAGTCATCAAAGAGAGAAAGACAAAACCAAGAGCACTATCTAGGAAGAGTGGGGCAACTACAAAAGATGTAATGTATAATAATCAACACCAGAAGACATACAAGAAACCCTGATCCTTACAAGGATGGAAGAGCAGGGACAGGGTGGATTGCTAGAGGTACTGGCAGTTTACTCAGGCAAATAGAAACATAAAGCCCATTTGCCAAAGATAAAATATTCTAGAAGATAAGCAAAAAGAAGGCAGTGAGAAGATTACAAATTCCCAAATTTCGTGAATTACATTCATGTAAACACCCAAGAAGCTCAATTAACTAGAAGAAAAAGTCTTTGAAGCTGCATGAGAAAAGCAACTTAGCATTTTGAAATCATGTTTTAAGATCCTTGCAGTAGACAGGGTTACTAGAAAGTCAGATGCTGACATGTGCAAAATGGTAAAAGAAATGCTCAGCTCAATTAAAAATGCCTGGTGTGGTAGCACAAGCCTTTAATCCCAGCACTAGCACTCAGGAGACAGATGCAGGCAGATCTCTGTGAGTTCAAGGCCAGCCTGGCCTACAAAGTAAGTTTCAGGGTAGCCAGGGATACACAGAGAAACACTGTCTTGAGGGGTGTGGGTGTTATATTTAGTTTTTAAAAAATGTCTTTCCATAGTATTAACATAGCATCGACATACAGTCATGAATGTGAAAGAGAGAGCTGTGGGGGGAAGGGCACATACTGAACATGGTGGTAAGAAGATGGGAAAGTGTGGGAGTGAATGTGGCTGAATTACACTGTATTCATGTGTGATGCTACAAAAGAATACATACTTGATTTAAAAATGTCCTCAAACATTCCATGAAAGAAATATTTAAGACCATCTATGCTAGCATCACATAAAACACTTTAATTAAAAAAAGTGCAAGACAAAGCAGGACATACATTAGTTAAAGGTTCACAACAAGGAGATGGAACAGTTACTAGCAGTTACACACCCAATGGGAGACCATGCAATTATATGAAACAAATAACATTAATTGAAGGGAAAACTAAACATACAACAAAATAATTGCAGACTAAATGACCTACACTCAATAGTTGATTAAAAATGAGAGAAGAGATAAAAATTCTTAGACCTAAAACACAATAAATATGAGATTTATTAGACATATGTAATGTACTCTATTGGCTACATATAGTAGTATGTTCCTAATTTCGGGCGGTTAAGATGGAGGGTCACAAGTTCAGTTCCAGTTTGAGTCATAAACTTGCCTGAGCTATAGAAGTAGATAGAGCCTTGTCTCAACAAAAATCAACACAGCAAAAGAAAAGAGCAAGCAGCCAAACATCATGTAGCAATCCACAACCGTACATATGTTCTTTCCAAGTACACGCAAGACACTTCCCTGGGTAGAACTTAAATTAGGATACAAATTAAGTCTTAGGAGAAGGACAGATGTAGTTAACAGAAGTTAAACTGGAAAAAAAATCTTTAAACAATCAAAGAAGAAATCATGAGAGAAGTGTAAAAATATATTGAGGTGAATTGAAAAACTATAACATCAAAATTATGAAACAGAGAAAACAATGTTAGGGTAGAAATGTCTAACTATGAATGCTTAAATCAAAAAATAAAAATTGTGTTTGGAATAAGCTTTTTGTGCACTGTGAAGATGTGTCTTTGCCAAAGTACCTTCATATTGGTTTAACAAAAAGCTAAATAGCCATTAGCTCGGCAGGAGGTATACAGGCATGATAGCCAGACACAGAGGACACTGGAAAGAAGAAGGGCAGGGTTGCCAGGAGACAACATAGAGGGAGCAAGACATGCTGGAGGACAGGTAAAGCCATGAGCCACATGGCAATACATAAATTAATAGAAATGGGTTCATTTAAGTTGTAAGAATTAGTAAGAAGCCTAAGCTATGACTGAGCTTTTGTAAATAATAATAAGTTTCTGTGTCATTATTGGGGAACCAGAGGTCCAAATGAAAGGCTGCAACTACAAAAAAAGATTTCAAATCAACAGCTTTATAGTTTAAGGAACCAGAAAATGAAGAATAAATTAAACCCAAACACAGAGAAAAGTTAAACTAAATATTAGAACAAATATAAGTAAAACATAAAAGCAGAGATGAATAGAATCAAAAGTTGTTATTCTAAATAACAAAATTTCCAGGGATTTTCATATACAAAGATATTTGTTATATATGAACACTTGTACATAAACTATACTGTCAGGATGAAATTGACAAATTTCAAACAGACAAAAACTACTTTTTGTAAAACAGGAAATCTGTCTTTAATAATGATATTTAACAACAGTCAATAATACCCTAAGAAATAAAGACCTGATATATTTCACTCTTTCTCAACTTTGTTAGAATAAGTAGACGAAGAGATGGCATTTGATATCGCATTATATAAGGGATATATTTTCCTAAAACCAGAGTCAAACACACAGGTTAAAAAAAAAACCTTTATGCTAAAACTCTCTCAATACATATGACAAACAAAATCCAGCAACATTTTAGAAGAATACACAGTAAATGTTGCGATTTGAATGAGATGTCCTCAGCAAGTTCATGCATTTGAACACTTGGTCCTCTTTGGGGAAAGGCTGTGGAACTTTTATGGGACAGGTCCTTGCTGGCGGACGTACATCACTGGGGATAGATAGGCTTTTCACATACAGAAAAACACTAATAAACAGTGTTCGATGGTGAAAGCCTGCAAGCTTCTCCTCTAAGATCAAGAACAAAGCAAAGATGCTCTGCATCTATTCAGGAAGTCCTAGCTAGAGCAAGGAGGCCAGAAAAATGTACCAAAGGCATTCAAATTGGGAAACAAGATGAGCTGTGCTTGCATGGTGTGAAACCACCTTTAAGGCAGGCATATAGACCAGTGAGATAGAAGAGAGGACTCAGAAATAAATCCTTAAGTGGGCTATTCTGATAAGGTGCAATGCTATCGGTAAGGAAAGAGAGGATTTTTTCAATAAATGGTAATGGGAAAACAGTGTGCACATACTCAAGAGAATGAGTTTACACCACTCCCTAAAATATCACATATAAAAATCAACTTAAAATGACCAAGGACTAAATCTAAGCCTTAAAACTTTAAAACTCATAAAAGAAAATGTAAGACAAAAGCTTCATCACATTGGATTTGGAATGATTTCTTAGACAAGACACCAAAGACACAGGTGACAGAAACCAAGACTTTAGATTTCTCTGTCACAACATGATGCCAGCCGACCAGAGTCAACACGAAGTTGACAATATTAGCAAATTCAGTATTCTTAAAAAGTTTAATTCCCAGAATAAATAGAAACAGAAATCTCCTAAAATTGAACAGTTAAAAGGAAACGGCCCAATTAGAACATGGCCAAGGGGTTAGAGAAGACAGCACAATGGTTACAAGCCCTGGCTTTTCTTCCTGAGAAGCTGCTTCAATTTCCAACACCCAATAGCAGCTCAAACCTCAGTAATTTAAGTTCCAGGGGCTCCAGTGTCTTCATCTGGCCTCTACAAGCACTGCACACAGGTAGATCACAGACATACACACATGCAAAATACTTGTACACACAAAAATATAGATAAATAATTTTAAATGGTCATAAGACTTGAATAGGCATTGTGCCAGAAGGGATACATATGAATGATATGCACATAAGTTAGTTACCACATGACTAACAACAAAGGAAATTTAAATCACAACTAAAATGATCTCACATCCATTATGAGGCTCCTGTAGTAGTTGAGGATGTAAAATGTTATACCTGCTATGAAATGGGTATATTGATTCTCCAAAAATGCTCAAGAAAATAGAATACAGATATTCTACATATAGAAATATATAAAGCCAAACTGAAACCATTCATATTTACACATTCATTTTCATAGCAACATTATTCACAATATTTAAAAGGTAGAAGCAACCCAAATACCCATCAACAGAGAAAGCAGCAAATGTCTTATAAACATACAGTGGAATATTACTCATCCTTAAGAAGAAGGAACTGCTGACATTCTGTGGCATGAACCTTGAAGGTACCATTGATAAAAGGTATTTTCCATTATCATAGAAACAAAGTAGAACGGATGATGAAGGGAATAAAGCTACTGTTTCATGCTGCAGTTCTGAGTGATAAATTAGGGAGTTAGAGAAATGCATGGTGGTGATTGTCACACAAAATTACAAATGCATTTAATACAACCAAACTGTACACTTAAGATGATTAAGGTGGTAAATTTTATGTTATGTATATTTTACTACTATTAAAATGCTTTTGGGGAGAAAGATATTAAATTATTAAAGGAAAGCTTTATATGGAACTGATCGGCTGGAAGCCAACAGTAAGTTAAAGTAAACAAATCTCCTAGACCATGCAGGACAATTAGTCTCATTTTCTAGCTGCCCTTTATTATATAACTAGAACTATGTTCCTCTTTCCTCCGTAAAAGTTGTCATTTACACATATATTATTAGTGTGAGTTACACATTAAATGTACTACAATACCCCAGAAATTCTAGTCACATGCAGTTAATAAAAAACCTGCAGTAAGTACATCATGCAGAAGAGTCAGAATGCTATTAGCCTCTGCTCCATGACACAAGCCACCATGATAATTAACTCTAAATGCCTACCTCTAGGATCTAAATTTTTAGAATGTACATTTATATTTATAGCAAACCTCCTCAAAGTTTCAAGAAAAACTTTAGAAAAGACTAGGTGGCAAGAATATAAGAGCCAGAAGACATAGAGAAGGGTTGTGAAACTATATTATTGGCAGGATACAATGAATGCAATCATGGCTGAATAGTAGCTGCAACTACCATCAATGGGCATGCACAAGACTGAACCTGTCAACAGTCAATCATGGATTGAGGAGGTGCTCATAGGTCCCCATCACTCCCTGGTAAATTATTGTCTCCTAATGGATTAAGCTGTCTCAAGTTCAAACCCACCACTCTCCTATAAGTTTCAAACTCATAGTCACATAGATGACCCTGGTTAAACCCAGTGAGCCTCAGAGCTAAACAAATCAAGATTAACTGGAGAAAAGGCCATATGGGTGGGGGAGAGGAGACAAAGGGAATTGGGGGGCTCAGAGAGTGGGGAATAACAGTAACTAGAATGCACTATATATGTATTTCCCTAGAGTCCACAGTGATTTGGAGTCTGGAAACTCCCCAAAGGAGCAGATGGGTGTGAAATGGAAGTGGTTAGTTCTAAAGTAAAACCAATCATAATAACAGTAGAGTAACAATAAATCACAGTCAATGATAACAAAGACCATTTAAGTAATTCTTATATCCAAGGACTACTAGAATCTCTTGATCTAAGGTCAGTATGGGATCTTCCCATTTATTTGACAGCCTGTAAAAAAGCTTAGGATCCTCTTCAGTACTTGGACAATGCTCAGATTGGTTATAGATAACATATTCCCACTTAATGGAATTTGGATTTTAGATTGGAAAGCACACTGTAGGTTTGCATTCTTACACAACTGGGAATGATATATGTTGCCACTCCGCTTGGCCATGTGAACATGAGAGTGTGAAGTCTAAAAATAAGGTGGACTTAAGTCTTATGCCATAGCCATTTTTATTCAGGGCATCAGACAGTTTTTATTGTGAGGGCATTCTGAGGGTTAAACAGGGTCACGTGAGCAAAGTTCACTCGCGTTCAAGTTGCATACAGTCACGAGGGCAAAGCCACCTGAGTTTAGGCTGTATACAGCTGGGAGAAACATTATTCTAATAATAATGGGTAAGGTGATGGTAATCTAAAGTAAACCCACTATTTACTACACCTGGGAGGGACATTAAAGCATATTCCAAGAACAAATCCCTGGTATAGAGCAACAGAGGTTACAAAACTCTTGCCTTGTTTACTTCGAGTTTTCTCACAGCTCTCAAAAATCTCACACAGCTTCATCAAGGCCCGTGTTCTGACAAAATGTAATTCACCATCCCAGTAGTAAAATAAGTAGGTGGAAATTCTGAAAGATCCCACATTAGTCCAGCAACTTTCCTTTTCACAGTTCTTGTCTTTGTTAGGGAAATTCGATTTTACATTTCATTGAAGTGAACAGTTCTGTCACTTGTTACGATGCTGTGCTGAAGCTTAAAGGCTGGCTCATTGTAGAGATAGGTGTTGGCTGCCCCCACACTACCCATCCTTTTTACTTACTCCCTTCCATTAGAAATCTTCACCGTTCTTAGAACTGTAAAGCACATACAGGCCAATCTAACAACAAATTACATCCCCTTCATATTTTGATGATGTCTCACAACATGAGGTAAAACATGGAATACAAGCCATTTACTTATTCTTTAAAGTGACAGCTACTTTCCTAATATAAATGAAGCCCAGATTTAGGAAGATACATGACATAACAAAGGGGAAAGCAACTACATTAGTCTCAAAATAAATATATCAGTCTAAATCTGATCCTAAGAGATCAGGCCAAGTTTGATATAAAAATCCTTTTAACTCTAACAGAGTACTTAAGAAATAAGGGGGACTGCCTAAGAAGATATAAAGATAGCTTTAAAGAACATGGTAGTAAGAGATGACATGTAGTCAGTAGCCCTAAGGGCTCAGACAAAGCACCCAAAGAATGCCTTCCTGAGCCCTCCATCCCACTGATGGTATCTAGATACTGTGGGGTGGGTACCACCTCGGCCCACCCAAGAAGTCACTCTAGGTAACTGGAATCTGCCCTCTGAAATTTGCTAGAAGTCCTCTCACAGGGAGACTCTTCTCCACAAGCAATTCACTGAAAAGCATATCCAGCAAGGACGGCTGGGGAAGTGGTGATGGGCTAGTGTGTTGAAATTACTGAGCACTGAGAAATACAAGGGCCTCATAAACTTGCTTCCGAAGAAAATATCTAGTGAGTTCACCATGCTTGGAAGTAGCATTTTCCCTGCAATATTTCTCCAGGGCCTTCTAATGAACACATCAAAAAGAAATATTAAAGGGACCCAAATCAGTTTCTACAGAATAAGGAAAAGGATTGAATTTAGTAACTGAGGGGCAATAAACTGACAATCGACATGTCCCATGACATAAACAAAATATTTATACATACTACAGACTTGGCATACCAAAAGTTGACAGAGACATATTATACATAGTTAGGAAAATCAAAGAGCATCATAAATACAATTAGGTCTTCACATAACCATTGCTTAGTCTTCAAAGAACCAAGCTTCTTCTACTGCTCAAAAAAAAAAAAAGTCTAAAATGAAGTCAGAATATAGAAGACCTGAACGCTAGTGGCCCACCTGAACTAAAATGTAGAAATATAGGTATGTGTCACATAAAGAAATGCTTCCATTGATAACAAGCCTCATATAAGACTGTGTGATATCACTGATATAACACAGAATTATAGACAGCTGAACTACTTCTATCTCAGCATTAGTTATTGTGATTTTCTATGTTTAGAGAGGCTTAGATGTAAATATTTACCAAGAATCTACAGTTGTCTGATACTTAGAATAATGAAATACTATATGAGTCTGTAGCCAATGGGTCTACTGGACAGGCTTTGCCCTTGAGTGTGTAAGCACACTTATGATGTTTACAAAATGATGATTTCAGAGTGTCTCCTTGCTGTGAGTGATGTGTGACTTCAGCTAGATACAACTCATTCAATGCCAGCAAATACACTTGGTTTCCAGTATTGGGGAAACATTTCCAAAGACAGGCTTTAACGACAAGTAAACAACGCACAATGAATTTGAAAGGACTGAAATCCTATAATTAAATTCTCAGGATCAATATCAGAAAGAAATAGAGGATGTTCCCAAATGATTGGAAATAAAATATTATTTCAAAGAACTAAAAGATAAGAGAAATAACACCAAAATGACATACTTATTATCAATAATATTAGTTAATAAAAGTTACAAACAACAATCAGTGGGTATATTGAAATTCACAATTTTAAATCTTATTTCATAAGGAAAGTTACTAAGGTCAGTCATTTAAGTTTCTGCCTCAAGGACCTAGAAAAGAGAAAAATAATACAAAATGTAGATATAAGGGACAATTAACATCAACATGACGATCAATGCAACAGAAAAGAAAAATGAAAGAAAATCATTAAAACCGATAACTTGATTCTTAAATATATCCACATAATTAATAAACTGTTAGACCAGTGGTTCTCAACCTTTCTAATACTGCAACCCTTTAGTACAATTCCTTATGTGTGATGACCTACAATCATGATTTTTGTTGCTACTTCCTAACTGTTATGACTCAAAATGTAAATATCTGTGCTTTCCAATGTTCTTAGGAGACCTCTATGAAAAAATCGTCCAAGCCCCAAAAAGGTCTCACCCACAGGTTGAAAACAATGGTTCGCATTAACCATTGTTAACCCAGCAAAGAAAGAACAGAGAAAATCAATGAACAAAATCTAGAGTGGAAAAAAAGAAGGAACATCACTGTTATATCACAATTAAGAGGATCCTAAAGAGAAACTGAGAAAGTAAACAGCCAGCCTAGAGCGGTCGGTGGGGGTCCCAAGAACACAAGCACCAGCACTGACTCTGAAGGTAATGAGAACTCGGAGGACAGCCTAAAGCATTCCCACTGTGAAAAGCCTGCTGTCGGGTGGCTCCTGATGAATTCTGACTGGTAACGATAAAATAGCAAAAACTCTACACAATCTTCCCAGGAAAGTGAGAAGACATTTTCAATTCATTCTGTGAAGCCAGTGATGCCTGAACAGCAATAACAAATAAAGCAGAACAAAAAAGAATAAGAAATTACAAGCAGGCTAGTGCCCCTCACAGACATGAAATCATAAAAATGCATTAGCAAACTGAATCCACAAATATATAAGAAGGCTCTCTAGCATCACCAGGTGTGAGTTCTGTAAGAACTGGAAGGGTCAGTTTAGCACTGGAAAATATATTAATGCAATAAGCCATATTCAAACAATCAATAATAGAGGAAAAAATACATTGTCAACTTGACTGGAAAAGGCATTTGACAAGCAAGACCTGTTCACAATAAAAATTTTAAACTGTCTTTTCAGTTTCTAAATACGACAGAAATTCAGATGAGGCTGGACAGCAAAACCTGGAGCCAGCATCACATCTTGTGGAAGACTGGATGTTTCCCTCAGCATCAGAAAAAAGAAAAGACCTTTTGCTTCTGTGTCACCACTGTGCTGGACATACAGGGGAAGAAACAACATTATAAAACTAGAAATTAATATAACACTATTTTAAATCTATTTTTAGACAATAAAAATCAGTCTATAAATTGTTTGGTTTTGTTTTTCAGGACAAGGTTTTGCTATAGCTTTGAGCCTGTCCTGGCACTATCCCTTGTAGACCAGGCTGGCCTTGAACTCACAGAGATCTGCCTGCCTCTGCCTCCCAGGTGCTGGGATTAAAGGCATGCGCCACCACCGCCTGGCTCAGTCTATAAATTTTAATCGAAAAAAATATAAAGAATGATAAAAAATTAACAGAAGTAAAAAAGTTTAGCTGGCATGGGACTGAAAGTATATAAAATCTATTTGATTTCTATAGAATAGGAATAGGAGTCAAAATAAATCTAATAAGACAATTTTATTTATTCTAGCATCAAACTGAATAAAATATTTAAAGTGAATTTAACAGTACAAGACTTGAAAACTTAAAATATTTAAAATATTGCAGCTATCAATTAATCTACAAACACATATACAATCTTAATAGATTGGAGAGCTGATACTTTTAAGAAGGAAGTTCATCACAAATGCACCTGTTGACTTAGGCGTTGCTCTACCAACACTCCTCCTTCCTACTTCCCAGCCAACTCTATATCAAACTGTCAAGCTAACATCATGATTCACATTGTATGCAAAACTATGAACACAGAACTAGTCTAAATGAAGTTGAAAAACTTATACAGTCTAGCTTCAAAGTTTCTATAAAGCTAAAGTGAGCAAGACAGTAACACTCACTTAAGGATAAATATGTAGACGAATGGAACAGATCAAATGAACCTTCACATCACAGTCAGGTGCTTTTTAAATAAAGTTTAAAAGATAAATTGATGGAGGAAAGGATCATCTTAGAACCAGTGGGGCTTCAGCCAGAAAAAGAAACAAAGTATGATTGGGGGGTAGCTATCTCTGACTTCATCATACCATATCTGAAATTAACTCAGAATGTATCATAGCTCTACAGGGAAAATTTGATGTAACCCTAAGTTGACCAAAACTTCATAGACACAATACCAAGAGCATAAACCATAAAAAACTGACACAAGGGACTTAATTCCTCAAAAGGCAAACAACACAAAAAACAGGCAAAATATTTGAATAAGTATCTATAAGGAAATTATGAATGACTAATAAGCCCATAGAATGATATTCAAAATCACTAGAGCTGAAGTGAAAATTGAGATACAATGGGATATGTTTATAAACCCACCAAAATAGCTACATACCGAAAGACTGACATTATGGGCTTGGGAGACGATATGGCAAAGCAAACCTTCATGGACTCAAAGGAGTATAAAGTGGTGTAAAGGCTTTTAAAAATGTGTTGACTACATATTCAAATTTTAAACATATACCTAGCCTATAAACCAACAGATACTAATAGATTTGTTATCTATTTCCAGTAACCAAACAGTCCAAATGCTCAGTATAACAGAAAACTATTTGGAAATAAAAAAATGCATGCCTTGTATATAGAAAAATATGAATGGGCCTCAAAAACATTATTCTAAATTAAGAAGCTTGAGAAGGAAAAATGAGGCAAGGCAAGTCTATAGAGAGAAATAGATGAGAGGTTGCTGAGAAGTGGAGGCAGACACAGATGTTTTGTTGCAAGATATTTGAGCAAACTGTGTAAAGATGCACTGCTGTTTTACCTTGCCTGCCTAAGGGACCTAATTGGTTTAATAAAGAGCTGAATGGCCAAAAGCAAGGCAAGAGAGAAAAAGTGAGACTTCCAGGGAGAGAGAGGAACTCTGGGAAGAACAGAGGTGAGCAACACCCAACAAGACATGAAGGGAGGCAGATATATATTAAGGAGGAAAGGTAATGAGTCATGTGGCAGAAAATAGGTTAATAGAACCAGATTAATATAAGTTATAAGATCTTGTTGAGAATAAGTCTAAACTAAAGACCAAGCTTTCATAATAACATCTCCATATCATTATTTGGGAGCAGGTGGGCCAACAAATTCTAACTACAAGGGTTGAATCATAGAAATTTTGAGAGTGACAGAAACTAAACTGGATAGTGGTGATATTTTTTACGTGCAGTAACATCCTAAAAATTGGTTAGCTACAAGGAATAAATTCCATGATGTGTAAGTTTTGCTAAAACTATTTAACAAGAAAAAATATATTTGGTGTGGGAGGTCCTTCTGTCTATGTGTTGATTTTATTGGTTAATGAATAAAGAAAACTGGCTTGGTCTATAGCATGAGAGGAGGAAGGTGGAGTTAGGAGAAGCCATGGATATGCCGCCTGAGACAGATGCTGGGAACTTTAGCTGGTAAGCCAGAGCTACGTGATAATACATGGTTAGTTTAGAATATGAGTTTAGCCAGAAATATGCTTAAGCTGTTGGCCTAACAGTATTGCAAATGATATGGTTTTCTAAGAGATTATTTCAGGTCTAAGCTACCTGGGAGGCTGGACACCAACAAGCAACCCCTTCTTCCAACATATATGATAAAGACTTGCCCTGCATTTTCTATAGGGACTGTATTTCAGAAGATCTGAACCTCTGAAAAGAAAAAAATTATAGGAGTCCCAGGTAAAGAGTGTTTCTAGGTATTGGAAGCATTTATATGTTTCTTCTGCCATTTGTTTATTTTTGCTCTTTATTTTATTTTTTAATTTTTATTTTATTTGGAGGAGGTATCTATTTGTTTAAAGGCTTAGAGTTGAATGGATGGAGAGGTAGAGAAGATCTGGAAGGAGCTGAGGGGGAACTGTGATCAGAATATATTATATAAAAATTATTTTCAATTAAAACAAAAGGAAAATTGCACAGTTCAGTAGGCAAAGCACTTTCCATATAAGCTAATGACCACAGTTCAGTTCCCTAGAACCCAGGCAATGCCTTTGGGAAAAAAAATGGTGCCCACCTATAATCCCAGCATTCAGAAGGTGAAGATATGGGATTTCCCAGAGTAAACTGGCTAGAAGATTAGCCTTAAATACAAGCTCCAGGTTCAATGACAGGAAGGACCTTTCTCAATATATAAGGTGGAGAATGGTCCAGGAGGACACCAGACATCCACTTTTGGCCTATGTGCAGACACGCGTGCACACACACATACCACCACCATATACAAAAACTTATAGTTAAAAAATACAAGAGAATGACAGCATTATAAAAATAAAAATGTTGCAAACCCCGAGTAAAAAGATAGTTCTCAGTGGATGCTAAAGCTAGCAGATCAAAAGCTGATTAGAAAGTTATAATAGAAGTTTCTGGATCGTTCTACCTAGTGTCAAATGACCAGTCTCTGCATCACTAAGGACAAGATAGTCATGTCACTTGACATGGTACAATAAGCACACAACACCGACTATCAAGGATTCTTTCCAAACAATAAAATGAAGTGAAATAAGCCTGAATCCAAACACCTCCAGTTCCATTAGAACCTTGTATAATACAAGTGATAAGCAAGCCAGACGGAGCTTCCGTAAGGAAGCAATGAGCCAATATAAAAGACAGGACATTCTGAAGGGCCTAGTTCATAATTCACAGCATTAAAAACAGACAGAAAAAATGTGGAATGCCATTATAGATTTAAAAAAAGAAACTAAAATAAATAGCCACATTATGTCAGAGCTAAAGTCTGAGAAGATCTTCATTTTAAGAAGCTAACTTAGACATCTGGGGGACAGATGAAGAAATGTTTGACTTTACTGAGGGACCGCTCATTTTCTTAAGTGTGACAACAGCACAGTGACCATTCTTTTAGACAGCCCCCATCTGCCCGCACCTGTAGGAAAATGACACAATATATAAAACACACAATGCATTAAAACAGCCCAGCTATATTGGAATAAGAGATAAGATTAATGAAACCTCAATAATTTCTGAAGCAAGGTGATAGGCACATGGGTGTCACTCCACTAAATAGAGTATTGTCTCTACTCAGTGTAGTTTTTATTTTCCATATTAGAAATCACTAGGGAACAAAGAAGACTATACAAGAAGGAAGACCAAAAGAAAATAGTTAGTGAAAGTTGCTGTTGCTAAAGACAAACTATATGCCATAAGGACAGAGCAAAGTAAAGCACAGAAATACCAGCAATGGACTCTCAGCACTTGAAGACATGTGAAAGGGTGAAAAGCAAAATTTACTGCATGAGTAGGGGCTCAAGGAAAATAAATGAGTCAGGGAAATCAAGACACTTTTCAAAAACAATCATCAGTAATTAGTAATCTGATAGCCTTAAAATTTCTAACCAAATATTGGGGAAACAGTTTCTGTCAATTGGGAAAAATCTCAAAATGAGAGAAATAATCACCCTCAAACTTGTAAGATATGCTTTCCCACATAATAAACAAGATGTCCATGGAATAGTAAATACATAGGCCTACAGGCAACAGTTGCCACCAAGCTTATTTTACCACAGTGGGAAATACAATGGCAGGTCCTAGAAGAATAAGGAAATAAGATACTGGCCCCTGGAGCAAAGCATTGTCTGGATAAGCCACAAGCCCAAAATCCCATGAAAGAAAGCAGGGTGCTTTGTTTGTACCATCTGTCCTAAATTTTATCTTGCTGCCTGGTTCCATGTTTCTAAGTTGTTACATTGCTCCTGGGATGGGAAGTGAGGGGAAGCATGAGGGAACACACATATTGATGCCCAGCATCATTGGCCTTTTGAGATGTGAAGATGAGTCTGTGATCTCGGACCCTTTCTACTTTGAAGCATAAGTATCAGCCTTCCATTTTAAAACCAGAGACTGACGGGTTCTTCCCAAGTGTACACCTAGCACTGCTGTCTGTGCAGATGTTTCTAGCTGAGCCCTATGGGTAGTGAGTACCGTCATTCGGAGCTTTGAAAAATAATTGTTAACTACTGAACTTGAGGCACAGATATTTTCAGCCAGGCTACGTTGAGTTTCTTTGAGTCTCTTGACTTTCTTTACCCCTACATTAAGCAGTATTATTTGCAGGACATAGCTCTACCTGTCAAGAAACTCTATCGAAACACTCCCCACCATCTTGACCAAAACTATATAAG
Organism: Bramus lutescens; assembly: GCA_001685075.1. NCBI lineage: Eukaryota > Metazoa > Chordata > Mammalia > Rodentia > Cricetidae > Bramus > Bramus lutescens. The sequence continues at coordinate 98,347 of LOEQ01003360.1, forward strand.
TAATTCTTAATGTGTCATAGACCACAACAGAAAGAGGAAAAAGTCTCAATTTATCTACAGCAAAAAGATGTGTTTTTCTAGTTCATGTTTAAAATTTTTTTAATTATGAAAATATCCCAGTTCAACATTTTTTAAATCCACTAAACCTTTTAAACTTTTACTTAACCTCAAATCAAATATCATAAAATGATACTTCTAGAGAGCTTCTCAATAAGTAATAAAGGTTAAAACTTACACTCAAGCTGTGCAACCACATCTCCAGGGTCTACTGCTTCGGGGAACACCTGCAGGAAGAGGGCACGGGCACAGCAGGGCAGGGTGGGGAGAGGAAGCCAAGAAGATGTAAGACAGACTCTTTCCCATTCCCACTCCTAAAGTGTCTTTTCCTTCCCAATCGAAGAAAAATCTTGGTTTGTTTGGGGGGCTTGTTGTTTTGGTTTTGTTTGGGTTTGGTTTCTGAGAAGATGATTCATTAAGTAGCCCAGTTTGGTCTTGATTTCTCAATCCTTCTGCCTAAGCCCCTCAAATCCTGGGGTTACAGAAGTAAATCACTATGCCATCCCTCCAAACAAATCTCCAGAAATTTCTCTCCACTTCCCATTATTTCACAAATACATTTGTAAGTGGATGTGCCTCCCTCTCCAATATCACCCACTGGAATTCTTACCTGTGCTTGTCGGGATCATCTTATCTAAGTACCCCACCTCAGCAGGCTAACTCCTCACAAGAAACCTCTGTGTCTCTGAGCTCTCTACTTAGAATTCTCTCCTCCTAGACCTTCAAGTAACTCGGTTTCATTCAAACTTTGCATAAATATTATTGTCTTCTTTGGCATTAAAAAATTCTCCCCTAATCTTTCATCCTTCCTTTATGCATTTATTAAGCTCCAGGAAGAGATGGTCTTGCCTTGTTTATTATGTGTCATCAGTACCTACCACAATACCTACAGTGGGATATTTTATTTTTGAAGAAAGCAAAGAAGGTGGGAGGGAAAGAAAAGAGGAGGGAGGGAAGACTGGAAGACAAGGTAAGCCTGGGAGGAAGGGGCTGTGGTTGGTCATAGTTACCAAAAGCACCCCTTTTAAGGGAAATGAACAGACTTCGTAAAACAGAAAAGCACAGATATTCCTAGGCAAACTCAACATGTGCTTACCTATTTGGGCCTTAGTTTGTACAGAAGTTATTATTCAGCAGTCAAGATGCCATGCTGTGTACAAAGTCCACTAAGGTGTCATAGAAACAGGCTGAGTCATGTCAAGAACAGGCAACCGACTCAATGCATAATACAAGGAATATTTTCAAAAAGTCTAAATGTGTTACATTTGCAATCAATCCAAAGCACATGGTGATAATAGTTTATATTGCAGGATTTTATTCAAAACTAGAATCACTGATCTCTGTTTGTTAATACTTGACCTGATTTTTGACTCACCTTTTCAAACACCATTCTGGCATTGAAGACCAGTGGAAAAGTGGCTGAGACACATTGTGTCTTCTTGTATTGGCCAAACACGCAGACACTAAGATAGATGTCCTCCTTGTTTTTCAGCACCACTCCTGGACAAGTGACCTGGAAGCAATCAGACAAATGGCTATAATAGCATTGGAATGCACTGAGCTTTCCCACAAACAAATGTGGTGGCGAAAAGTCGCTGCCCACCAGGACAGGAACCTCAATGCTCAGAGTTCAGTGAGGTAACCTTTTCATTTCCTTCCCTCTTAGAAACCTGTCGTTTTCATTTTTGTAAATTGATTTTTATTGAGCTCTACATTTTTCTCTGCTCCCCTCCATGCCTCTCCCCTCCCCTCTTCAACCCTCCCACAAGGTCCCCATGCTCCCAATTTACTCAGGAGATCTTGTCTTTTTCTACTTCCTATATAGATTAGGTCTATGTAAGTCTCTCAGGGTTCTCGCTGTTGTCTAAGTTCTCTGGGATTGTGGTTTGTAGGCTGGTTTTCTTTGCTTTATGTTTAAAAACCACCTAT
>LOEQ01003360.1:126536-138513 GCA_001685075.1 Bramus lutescens
CAGAGAAACTTCACCTTTTACGATAGCCACAAATAGCATAAAGTATCTTGGGGTAACTCTAACCATAGCAGACAACTCTTGACCAGATTCTACCAGACCAGACCAGTCTTGACCAGACCAGACCAATATCGACAGGAACAGAGAGGACAAGACTTGTTTTGACTGGTCTCAACCAGACCAGACTGGTCCAGACAGGTCTCGAGCAGTCAAGACCGGACCAGACTGGTCCCAACCAGACCAGACTGGACAAGACCAGTCCAGACCAGTCCAGACTGGTCTAAACCAGACCAGATTGTTCCGGAACAATCTCGACCAGTCCAGACCGGACCAGACTGGTCTCAACCAGACCAAACTGGACCAGACCAGTCTTGACCGGTCCACACTGGATCAGACCACTCTCAAGCAGACCAGACTGGTCTAGACCAGTCTCGACTGGTCCAGACCCAACCACACCCGTCTCAACCAGACCAGACTGGACCAGACTGGTCCAGACCGGACCAGATCTGTCTCAACCAGGCCAGACCAGTCTCTACCGGTCCAAACCAGATCATACCAGACCAGACTGGACCAGACCAGTCCAGACCCATCCAGAACGGTCTCAACCAGACCAGACTGCTCCAGATATTCTTGTCTGGTCCAATCTTGTCTTCTCTGTTCTGGTTGAGACTGGTCTGGTTCGGTCTGGTCTGGTTGAGACCAGTCTGGACCAGTCTGGTCTGGCCAAGACTGGTCTGGTCCATTCTGGAATGGTCCAATCTGGTCTGGTCCAGTCTGGTCTTGTCTGGATAAGTCAAAACCATTCTGGTCCTGTCTGCCCCTGTCAATAAGGGTCTGGTCCGTTAGATCCAGTCATGAGCAGTCTACGCTGGTCTAGACCGGTCAAGTCCGGTCTTGTGCAGTCTGGTCCGGTCTGGTCTAGACCGGTCTAGACAAGTATATTCTTGTCTGGTCCAGGCTTGTCTGGTCTGTTCCATTTGAGACTGGTCTGGTCCGGTCTGGACCAGTCAAGACTGGTCTGGACCAGTCTGGTCTGGTTGAGACCTGTCTGGTCCAGTCTGGTAGAATGCAGTCAAGAGCAGTCTGCTCTGGTCTAGACCGGTCAGGTCTGTTGTTTTCCGGTCTTTTCCAGTCTGTATGGGTCTTGACCAGTATATTCTTGTCTGATCCAGTCTGATCTTGTCTGGTCCGGTTGAGACTGGTCTGGTCTGGTCTGGTCTAGTCGAGACATAGGACAGACAGCAGTGACCTCAGGACAGACAGCAGTGACCTCAGGACAGACAGCAGTGACCTCAGGACAGCTGTGACCTCATGACAGACAGCAGTCACCTCAAGACAAACAACCGTGACCTCAGGACAGACAACTGTGACCTCAGGACACCAGTCTGAGTTCAGGGGCAATCATCTTTTTGCTACAGAATGATGATTCTGTATTATGTCTTGTTTTAGTATTATCAGTAAAAATTATGCCAATTAAATGAGGCAAAATACACCAAATACTCTTGACAACTATAGTTATTATTATATTATTATCACAAAAACGATGTTATAAAAATAATTGTGTGGCCGGAAAGTGGTGGTATATGCCTTTAATCCCAGCATTTGGGAGGCAGAGGCAGATAGATCTCTGTGAGTTCGAGGTCAGCCTGGTCTATAGAGTGAGTTCTAGAACAGCCAGGGCCACACAGAGAAACCCTCTCTCAGGAAAAAAAAGTTATGATCTTCCGTTGAGTCGAGTTATGTTGTTAAATGCTTGTTCCTGTCATCTAAGTTGATCATTATGTGCACCTTATAGGAGAACCATTTCTAACCCTGTAACTCTATACTTAGTTATTTCCAAGAATACTACAAAAGGCTTAACAGAAATGATACAGTTTGTGATGAAAGATGAACAGAGCCTTGGGAGATGTAAAGTGTGCTTGTCATGTAAACACAAGGACCTAAGTCATCACAAGGACCCTAGTATCCACATAAAAATCTGGGTGTAGTAACGCACCTGAACCCCAATGCTGAGGATGCCAAAACAGAGGGAATCCAGGGAGCTTGCTGGTCAGCCAGCCTAGCCTATTCAGTGACCTTCAGGTTCAGTGAGAGACCCTATCTCAAAACATAAGGTGGAAAGTGAACCAAACACCAGTGCTGACCTCTGGCCTCCACACACACTGCACACACATGCACATGTGTGTCCCCCACTAACTGGTACAGACACATAAATCACACTCAAGCCGAAATCACTGTGATGTAAGAATTTTATTGTACCCTTTGGAAAAATATGTTTGGGCTTAAGATGTATTCTAAAATTACAAGTAATAATAGATACCCAGAAGTATGCTTTGTTTTATTAACCTTGTCCCTAAGTGAGATGCTAGCTCAGTCAGTAAGAATTAGAGTATCATTCCTCTAGCTGAGCTTTACAAAGTAATAAGCCAGTGAAGGATCACATCCACACTTTAATGTAACAAGCTCGGGGTAAATGGACATGAGTAACGGGCCAGCATGGGACCGGTGGGAGAAGAAGACCACACGATGAAATTTCAAGTCCTGGTTACAAACCACTTTCTGGAAGTGGGGATGACTTCTGACCTTGCAGAGGTCCTCTTGAGGCCCAGTCCTGCTTTATTACAAAACACAGAGCCTGTCAGCACACTTCTCACAGAACTGTTAAAGAGGTCTACGTTTTAATCACTGGAACTAATCAGTATGAATCCCCGTTGTCTTCATGAGGTGAGATTAGGACTTTGACATAAACTGCGCACAAATCTGTGAAGACACCAGGTGAAGACAGCTGTCTACACACTAATGGAAGAGGCTTCTGTTGCTGTCATAAAACACCAACCAAAAATGACTTGGGGAGGAGAGGGCCTATTTGGCTTATTGGTTACAGTCAACCACCAAGGGATGTCAACACAGGAGATGGAATTGGGAATTGAAGCAGAGACCATGGAAGAGTGCTGCTTACTGGCTTGCTCCCTGTAGCTTGCTCAGCCTGCTTTCTCCTACAACCCAGGACCGTTTGTCCAGGGATGGCACCTCCCACAGTGGGCTGGGCACTCCCACATCAATCATTTATCAAGAAGCCCCACAGACTTGCATACAGACCAATCTGGCGGAGGCATTTTCTCAACTGAGGCTCCCTCTTTCCAGATGACTCTAGCTTGTCAAACTGACAGAATGAAGGAAAGAAGGAAAGGGAAGGAAGGAAGGAAGGAAGGAAGGAAGGAAGGAAGGAAGGAAGGAAGGAAGGAAGGAAGGAAGGAAGAAAAACTTGGTCAATAGAATTGACCCTTTGTCAACTTGACAGAAATACACCATTATTAAATCTTAACCTTTACTTTCTTGTTTCTCCCCCAAGATCTCATGGTTATATCACAATAAGACACAGTATAGTTTTAAAAGTTTCACATTCTTTAGAAAAAAATCCTAACACTTTAAAAATTTAATCTCTTTAAAAGATTCGACACCTCTTTAAAGTACAAAGTCTCTCAACAGGTGGCTCCTGTTAAATAAAAAAAAATTTTTACAAACTTCTTACTCATGAAGGAAGAACCAAGATACAGTCATAATTAAGACAAAGCAAAACTGAATCCCAATAATATAAATAGCTCATATGGGACGTTCCCATGATCCTCTAGGCTGCGAAGTATTTGGGAAGCTCTGCTCTAGCACATATAGCTTGTTGCAAGCTCAGGCTGGCTCCCCTGTACCCATGGTGCTATCCTCAGTGACCATCCCACAGACCCACCACCTCCAGTATCCTGGAGGCCCTACTGAAACCAAGCCTGCACTTTCACTACTAGCCTGCTCTAGGCTCTCTTCAAGGACTCTAACCTTGCCTCATAGGGCCATGCCTGAGCTTCTCCCCATCCCCTCTCCAAACCCTGGGCCTCCACTACAGCATAGGCTGCACATTTTCCAGTAGCCTCTCCAGGCTTTTCACAGTGCCTCATCTGCTCTCCAGGACTGCTTTAATCCTGATGCCCTCAAGCCACCAAAACCAGTAATCTGGAAGACTCATACACATTACAACGTTCAGCCTCCAGCCTGAGATGCAACCTTGATCTCCTCTGGACCAGCTTCTGTGTGCAGAGCCTGAGAAAATACTTCCAGAAAATTTCAGCTCAGTGAAGCTGGTTTCTTATTAATCACAGTTGAATTCTCAACTCCAGCTAACCAGTATAGATTCTATCAGTGAACAAAGGTTTCTCTTTAGTGGCACTGGCTTCTTGTTAATTACAGCTGAATATTCAGCACCAGCTGACTAGAAACCAGAAATTTTCAGTTCAAAACATCTCGCAAACAGCCTAATACAGTCTGTACTTCACTCTGAAATGTCAAAAGCCAGAAATGCAGTTGTCTGCCTTTCTCTCAGGATTCTTTCTTCAAAGTTTCCACCAAACTCCCACTAAGCTGTAAGCACTCAAGGGTCTTTCCAGCCCAACATTCCAAAGTCCTTCCACAATCCTCCTAAGAACAACACACGTCTGTCACAGCAACACTCCACAAACCTGCTACAGATTTTTGTATGAATTTTCCTTTCAATAGCTGTGATAAATACCACAGCCAAAGCAGCTTGGGAATAAAAGGATTTATTTCAATTTACCGTTTACAGTCCACCGTGAAGAGAAGACACGGCAAGAATTCAGGAACCTGGAGGCAGGAATTGAGGCAGAAGCTACGGGGGAACATTGTTTGCTGGCTTGCACCCCAAGGCTTGCTCACCCTGCTTTCTTCTACATCCCAGGACCACATGCCCAGGGGTGGCTCCCAGTGGCCTGGGCCCTCCCACATCAATATAGTCAAGAAAGAACCTCACAGACTGGCGCAGGCCAGTCTGTTGGAGACATTTTCACAACTGAGGTTAACAAATACCAACCAGAAAGTGTGTCTGTCAGAAGAAAACAACTTGACCTCTTTGATATAAGACTTCCATTAAGCCACCCAGTCTGCAGCAATTTGGATGACAGTCCTGGAGACCTAGTAGAATATTAACCTTTTTTGAAAGTTCATTGAGTATTTTCACCCTAGAACAACTCATCCTCTGAACTCCAAACATCACAGACTACACCGTAATGACATGGAGTCTAACAAAATACCAAAACTCAGATAAAATGCTCTTACCTGCAAAGAGAAAATTCAGTTACCTTTTGCTTACAACATAAAGATTCAATTTTCTTGTAAACAAGCCTGAGGTTAGTTGATAGCAGGCTACTGCAGAAGTTTATTATATTTGGAAGCTTGGCCCTTTTCCATCTTCCAGTTTTATGAACTGTAGTACTCTTTTTTATATTAAGTTATTCTTTGACAATTCATACCCATATGTAATTCGTTCTGGTTACTCCCGCCCCCGCACTCTCTCACCTGTCTTCTGCTTCCTATCAATTCCCTCTTCCCCATTTCGGTCTCCTCTCCAGATTTATGACTTCTGCTTTTACTTTCTACCAAGTTAATTTTAACCTGGCCACTGGATTGAGACTACCCACTGGAGCCTGATGGGGTCAACAGTAGAGACATAGCTTAAGACAAGGACTCTCCCTTTCCCTGAATCAGACAGTAGGAAATGGTTCATCAGTGAGGGTGGACTCCCTGAGTCCCTTCCCCAGCCAAGCCTCACTGTTGTTGGGCCCTTTCTTGGGCAGACACGTCTGCAGCTGTTGAGTGCAGCACATGCTTTAAAGAATGGCTTATTTATTTGGAGTTCACTTTTGGTTATTAAGTTTTTTCTTAATGGGGGACAGGGTGGCATTACACTGGAGACCTCTAGGCTGCTTTTCTGCTTATGCAGCAGGAAAAAGGAGAATGGATACCCTAAGTTTGGTGAAAAGCCACATCGATGCTCTGCAGACTTCTGCAGTCCACACACCACCCTGATGTAATGTGTTACATGTGTGCCATCACACACACGGGGCTAAAGGAGACTAGAGGGGTGGTACTTCAGAAACAAGAAAAGGTATCTATGTCTGACACAAGCTGGTGGCCTCAATCTCAACAGGAATAAAGGGAAACTTAAAAAAAAAAACAACAACATGTATAGACTAGATGCCTAGGCTTCATGCTCAAAATTTCTCTCTGTCTCTGTCTCTGTCTCTGTGTGTGTGTGTGTGTGTCTGTGTGTGTGTGTGTGCGCGCGCGCATGTGCGCGCACGACTGTTAATTCTTGAAGTGATTTCACTATGTGAACAGGTTGAGAACCAAAGAATCAAATTTGATCACCTGGAACAAAGCTGAGCTTCAAATAGCAAGCAAGACAGGAAAAGTAATGAGTAGTTACAGGAAGTGGCATGCTGCGGCAGACACAGCTGGAAGTCATTTGTTCAGGACAGTATGACCCAGGTGCGATGGAGCATATTTAAATATGAGGTTAAAGTGGCAAATCAATCCCTTTCTTATCTGTATCTTTCATCTTCCTCATCTTTCTCTTCCTACCTATCCTCCACCTCCCTCCCTCCCACTCCATGTTTCTACCTTGTCTCCTTCTCCGTCAGTCTAACACATCTTCAGAATCCAATCATAAACAGGGCCAGAAGTATTGTCTCACTGGAGAGATGGCTACATGCGGCTGCTACACAAGCATGAAGATGCTATGTTACCTTAGCTGTTCTATTACCAATAAAGACTTAGGAGTCATATATTGGGGGGGGAACTTGATAGATCAAAGAAGTGGTGGAGGGCAAGCAGCTGTGACATTCATGCAATTTCATCATGCAGCGTTGTGGTAGGTTCTGGTTTAAATTCCTCTGCCTGTGTCTGAGCATTTTTCTTGTTTTCATTAGTAGGTCTTTCTAAGGCTTGTATCTTATCATTCAATGTTTCATATTTGACACAATTATTAAGCCACTTCTTAAGGATAAAATGTGAATTATCAAACCGATAGCAATTATAATTGCTAATTGTAGCAAATATAATTCCACCTAAGTAGATTATCCCTTCACTTATTTTTTCCATTTTCAAGCCATCCATTGTGGCACCATACAAAATCCTAACTCCCTGCACTGCAATACATTCCATTCTTAAAGGGGGAAAGATTTTTCCTTAGACTCCAAATCTGCAACTATTCAGTTTGCCCACACAACAGCAACAACCATGACAACAGTGGTTGGTGACACAGATGTTAGGGTAAAAACCTGGTAGATCAAATAAGCAGCAAACGAGCTACTAGCTGACCCTCTCTCCACACTTCCTAGACCAAAAAGAAAGTCCCCAAAGCCCGTGAATCTCCAAGTCCCTCCTTATTCTTTCCTGTCCCTCTCTACCCATATTCTGGATCCTCCACATACTCTATGACTGGTTCTTGTCAACTAATCACTGTCTCCACCCCCTGGTTAAAGGTTAACTTTTCTAACACAGTCTCAGGGTGTCACCATGCGATCAAATATCCTACAACATGAAGATCCGAGTTCAGATCCCAGCAAACACCTGCTTGAGACGGTAAGTGCATGTGGCCTGGACACTAGCTAAGTTTTGACTTGTTTGAGAAAGAAGTACCTTTTTGAAATTCACATGATGATGCCGCAGAGACTTCTGGGGCCCTGGCAGTATGGGGCTTCCTTTCCTGCTCTAATATTGCTGTGACTGTTACAATGTTCTCTTCCATAATGAGGCAAAGACTTAGTCCAGTGGTCATGACAATGGTTTGGAGCCATTTGGAACTCATTTGCTCCTTCCTCTTCGGTTTCCACAACATCCCTTTTCCTTCATGTTTTGTGAAGCCTTGGTTTTGTCAGCTTGGTTCAACTTCTCAGCCACTTTGATCCATCCGTGATCAGTGGCCCTCTGCAGTAAGAGCACCACTATATAGCCAAAACAGTGTAATAGAGACAGCCTGCTTAGACAGAGGTGGTTTATTTTTCATGGAAAATAAAAGCCTGTGTTTCCAAAATCACCTTGCCATGAGAAAGGCATGAGTAGGCACAAGAAATAGACAGTTTGGGAAGTGGATTAATGCTCCCCACCAGTGCCTTAGGCTATCATGAGTTTTATTGGAAAAACACCAAAAATGCATGGTACGTTTAGAAATTGGTCACTGTTGACCTCCAGCAGATAAGTTTCGAGTAATGGATAAATAGAAATAAATGCCAATTCAGATAGCTAAGATAGCATGAGCAAGTAAAGCTCCTAGATGTGTGTGAGTGTGGGTATGTGTGAGTTTGTGTGTGTGTTAGTGTGTATGAGTGTGTGTGAGAAAGTCTGAATATAAGAATGTGTTTGCGTTTGTGTGTATGTGTGTGAGAGAGAGATAGTATGGGTGTCAATAGGAGATACCTGAGTAGGCTCCTTGCCCAAGTAAACTCATGCACTAGACAGTCTGAGGGCAAGGGAAGAAAAGTTGGCTTTAAAGCAGCAAACTGGCTCAGAGCTGGAGGGAAGAAATAACTTATATTTGAAAAGCAGGAGACTACAGTAAAACAAAAACAGAAAAGTTGCTGGGTGGACGTCTTTTATAAACTGAAGTAAATTAAGTGCTTATATGTCCTCCCTCTTGTCTTTCCTCTCCCTCCCTCTGACAGGTCCCAGACCAGTACTATATGCATGGGGCACAGTTAAGGAGCACTCACTATTCAGTACCTTAAAATCCTACTTTTTAAACAATATGTGTGATCCATTCCTTATCCATTTTGTCCAAACATAGAGGCAAACAGAGCCTACTGTGGAGATGAGGGGAAATAAAGGAGTAAGTATAGACCAAGTTGGGGAGGCAGGGATAATTAGGTCGGAACAGATAGCTTAATCGCTGTTTTGGAAAGAACTATGTTGGCCTACAAAAATTATTTTTTAACTTCCATGTAGATACAAACAAGAAAACCCAGATGATAAAAGTAAGGTGACTTAATGCAGTCAAAAAAAAAAAAGACAGGACTAGGAAATGTCAAGGACTTGCTTTGCAAGCATGACAACTTGTTTGAATACCCAGAACACATAAAAAATGGGCATAGTGTTGCAAATCTGTAACCCAGACTTGAAAGAGGTGGGAGGACACGAAAAGGCAGCTCCTAGGGGTTTGATGGTCAGCTAGTCTTGTCAAAGCATGAACTCTTAGGTCAGTGAGAGATCTAATCTCAAAATGTAAGGTAGAGAGAAATAAAGGAGATACCTGAAATTGAAATTGACTGTTGGTCTCCATATGCACATGCAAGCACATGTACATATACACATACTCATGCAGGCATGTGTGCGTGTGCACACACCTGCACACACACCCATGTACCACATGTGTACACATGCACAATTGAAAACAGTAAGAATAAAAATATTTTAATGAAGTAATAAATTTATAGGTTTGGTTATAGGGAGGTGGGTGTTTGAAAGTACCGCTTGTCTTAATTATGTTCTATTGATGTGAAGATACACCATGTCTGAGGCAACTTATAAAAGAAAACATTTAATATAAGACTCACAGGTTCAAAGGACAGTAGAATCCATGACCATTGTGGCAGGAAACATGACAGAAGGCAGACAGGCATGACTCTGGAGCAGTACCTGAAATCTAATATGTTGAGACAATAATCATGAGACAGAGAGAGTGAGCCAATTGGGAATGGCTTAAGGTTTTGAAACTTTTTCCAAAATAGGTCGCGCCCCCTATTCCTTCCCAAACAGTTCCACCAACTGCCTATCAAGCATTCAAATCTATAAGCCTATGAGGGCCATTCCCATTCAAAGCACCACATGTCCCGTGTAAGAAAGGATCAAGGGATGGATGCACTGTTGACAGCAAGTAAAGCACACTGAGATCCCAAAAGGTCGAATCTGTATAAGAAATAGAAGGCCAAAGTCTTGCACTTCTCATGGCACTGCAACTGTCAGTTTGTATTTTAGTTGGCCTGGTGCCCTCAGATGTTCTTTTATTTGTATCTCTATTCTATTGTCGGGGACCAGCCTTGACAAAAATACTTCTTGCCAGGATAGAGGCATGGGGATTTAGAAATACAGTAAAGAATATTGTTATGATTTTAGCCACAATAAGGCTGACACTTCCAGGTTCTAGGGTCATGCATGTGCAGACAAGTCCTCAGGCAGAAGTGCCTACTGGCCCCAAGGATGTTAAAGGGTCCCGGGGTGACCCACGTGCAGTGTGGTTGCATCATCCACGTACGACTCAGCTAAGCCCTTGCACACATGCATGAGCCCCATCATCTGCATATGGCGTAGTCATGTCAACCCCCTGTGTGCATGTGCTAAGCAGCTTTTAAAAGCTGGTCTCTCTCTCTCTCTCTCTCTCTCTCTCTCTCTCTCTCTCTCTCTCTGCACAGTGACCTTCACCAGGCCTGTACACTCCCCCAATAAACTCCTAAGCAGGTTTGTTGCTGCATGTTCCATGTTTCCTTCTCACTCGCACCAGGTAATTTCAAATATGAAGATGCGAATGAAAATAATAAAGCAGAAAAACATATAATAGTATTAGGAGGAAGTTCCAGTGAGTCCTGATATTCATCCATGCTTAATTTCCAATTCCTTTAAATATCCTTGATTCCAAAAGGTAGGAGTAAGATAAAAACTGAACTAACATGATACAAGAAAATGAACAGAACAGTTGGAGATCACGGGCTACATCCATAGTTAAACACTCTGCTGCTAGAACAAAACAAGTCAGGCTCACACCAGAGACCAAAACCTCCTGTAGGCAAACCATTCCCTGGGTGGAGTCCAGTGTTATCTTCTTAAGGGAACTGGAACTTAGTTGGATCCATAGACTTTTGTCTGAGGTAGAAAACATATCTACTTCGCTATTCCTGAAATACAGGAAGCGGCCATTAGCCACACCTGTTGACAAAACCTTGAGAGAGCAGAACTCTCTGCTCTAAATCTAGGTGGGACCTTTGTTTGAGGCAGAAGCACAATAACCTTGATAGAATAGAGGAAAGTTCCAACTCTCTGACCTTTGGTCAAGGTGGGAATAGGCTCACATTTTCAGGCCTCCGTATTCTGTTGCTGAAGTGTTTCAGTTTTGATGAAATTTGAAACTTGCTTCATTTAGATATTTTATTTAAAGGGTGTGTTCATATATGTGTACATTCATATGAGGATATGCATAGACATATGTGTGAATAAGTGTGTGAAGACAAAAGGTCTAATTTATTGGATAAGGTCTCTCATTGAAACTGGAGCTTGGCCAAATGGCTAGGCTTCTAACCCCAAGAGTCCTCTCCTTCTCACCTCCTGGTTCTGGGATTATAAGTGTGCCCTGCCAAGCTCTTTTTGTTGCTGTTGTTTTGTTTTGTTTATTTTTCGAGACAGGGTTTTGCTGTACCTTTGGAGCTTGTCCTGGAACTAGCTATTGTAGACCAGGCTGACCTCCAACTCACAGAGATCCACCTGCCTCTGCCTCCTGAATTCTGGGATTAAAGGCGTGTGCCACCACCATCCAGCTCAAACTCATTTATCAATTTTTTTATATTATTATTATTAAAAATTTCCACCTCCTGCCNGTTCCCTGCCCTGTGGGAAGACCAAGGTCCTCCCCCCTCCATCGAGGTCTAGGGTGGTGAGCATCCAAACACACTAGGCTCCCACACAGCCAGCACATGAAGTAGACTCAAAACCCAGATCCATTGCCTTGGCTTCTCAGTCAGCTCTCCTTGTCAGCCACGTTCAGAGAGCCTGGATTGATCACAGACTCCATCAGTCCCAGTCCAGCTGGCCTCGGTGAGCTCCCATTAGATCTGCACCATCTTCTCAGTGGGTGGCCGCACCCCTCGCGGTCCTGACTTCCTTGCTCATGATCTCTTTCTGCTCCTCATTTGGACCTTGGGAGCTCAGTTCAGTGCTCCGATTTGGGTCTCTGTCTCTATCTCCATCCATAGCCAGCTGAAGGTTCTATGGTGATATGCAAGATATTCATCGGTGTGGCTATAGGATGAGGCTAGTTGAGGCGCCCTCTCCTCAGCTGCTCAAGAAAAGAGCTGGGGCCATCTCCTTGGACACCTGGGATCCCCCTAGAGTCAAGACTCTTGCCAACCCTAAAATGGGTCCCTTAATTAAGATA
>LOEQ01003361.1:13700-27955 GCA_001685075.1 Bramus lutescens
TGTCCTGGAACTAGCTCTTGTAGACCAGGCTGGCCTCGAACTCATTGAGATCTGTCTGCCTCTGCCTCCCAAGTGTGTGCCACCACCGCCCGGCTTGGGGTAGTATGTTTTAAAGTATCTACCAATTTGAGTACAAATGAAGGTCAGATGATTTGACTGTTTCTCAGCATATACACTGACACATCAAGCTAAGTTTTACTGTAAGTCAAGGCTCTTTGTCACTAATTGGAAGTTTATTTTGTGCATCGAGGGGACATACAGTGCTTTGTGTTGACTTCTTTGGCTTTTCTTTTTTCTTAACAACTCTCAGCTTGTTCACTTTGCCTAACAGGGTGTTCAGTTTTATCAGTCTGAATTGCGACCTTATATGGCTCTTCAGGAAAGTTTATTTTCAAATAGGCAAAACAAAGAGGCACTGTGGAGATTTAGTTCTGTAAACTCTCTCATCATCTGTGCCTTGATCATCTGATCTACTCTGGCTTGTCCATCATGTTTCACTGCTAAGCAAAAGGCCTTCAAAAAACCACAAGCTGACCTACAGGACTCCCCGCCTGGTCGATAGTCTCTTAGGAACAGACACACTTGGTTTTCCATATTTAAAATGAAGTTAAATGACACCATTCATCAAAAGTGAGTTGGAAGGGACTCTGAGGTCACACTAGAAGGATGCTCTTCCTGTAAAGATTATATACAAAAATGTAGCGTTTCTTCCATTGTTTTATGCTTATTCACCCTTCCTCTAAAGTATAAATTTCCTTGTCCCAAAATAGACACATACTATGAATCTTGAAGCCAGTGTCTTCTGCATCCTGTTTCCTGTCTTGTATTGTTCTAGTATCCTTCATTTCTCCCAACCAACATCCTGTTTTTTCCACTGCCTTATTCAAGCTCATGTAGATTAGTTCTCCAGTCTTATATTTTTATTCAACTCAATCTTAGAGGAATAGTGTATTTATTACAAATGTATACATGCCACTCTCTTTAGGAAGACCGGCTTAAGTATAATTATAAATGTGAGAAAAACAGCTATTTTCTATTATCCTAACCTGCCTGCTTCATTTTCTTTCCATTGCAGGGAGTTTTCATGGCTGCATGGCAAAACAATTTGCAATCACCTGAGTATATTCCACTCTGCTTCTGTCATCCTGAATGATGAATGTATTTATTCTTCAGCTCAGAATTAATATATCCATACCTCCATCTATATATGCACCCGTACCTTGTCTGTATGCACGGACCAATGATAAGCAACAGCTAAAGGGAACAGGTTGAAAATACTTTTATGAGATGAATGAAGAAATGTTTTATGTTCACATTTGAACATTTAAGGCCTGGGGTAAGACAGCTTTTAAGGTCAAGCAGAAAGGGAGGTTTTCTTCTCCTAAGCATTTATCAACAGTCATTGGAAGAGCAGTCGGTGTGAGCATAATTTAATTTGCTTTCTCTCTGAAAAGAATGCCTCTTTGACATTATGTCACAACTTGTGCTTCAGCTTAAGATTTTCAGGTGGACTGCTTTTCTGCATTGATTTCCTTTTATTATTTTAGTCACAGCTTCAAATCTCTCTCTCTCTCTCTCTCTCTCTCTCTCTCTCTGTGTCTAGAAACACAGAAAAAGTTGCGCTAATCTCTTGCATTTGCCTGGCATCCTCCTTCCACCCTGGTAACACTGACAAGCTGGTACTCTGCAGATGGCAGGCAGCCCTGGTCCAGGATCTGCTGATTGTTAAATCACTCCTGGTGAGACTATGACCACTTCAGCTAGACTGAAGCATGGCTCCCCTGGGATTAAGTCTCAGCATTGACAAGCCCAACTGAGAAAGGCCAGGCACATTGGAGACTGTCTGTGGCCAGCAGGGGCTGCTGCAGAGCAACAAGAGTTAGGCTGTTGATCCAAAGCAGAACCCGGAAGAATGTCAGATGTGTTGAGGCAGGACATTTGAGAAATGGGAAATGACTGCAACGGAAACCAGTCAGGGAAATACAATAAGCTTTAAAACATCTTGCTAGAGCTTTGTGTTGAGATGCAAACGCAGATTGTGTGTTTGTGTGTGCGCACGTGTGTGTGTGTGTGCACGCGTGTGTGCATAGCATCAAGAAGGAGAAGGTGCAATACCAGAGAACAAGAGGAAAACATGCTGCAAAGTGTTGATAATCACAAATACTTTTGGAAATCGAAGAGCTGTTAAGAACATGGAAAAATAATCCCCCCGCCTTAACCATTACTCCTTTTTCTGAAGATAAACCCCACCACATGAAGACATTGCAATACACTGTTTCCATTTATCATTTAAAAAGAAAATTTGCTTAAGCAATTATACACTTTTCTTACAGTTTAAAGGAAACGTTTCTGTGAATTGTGGTGCTTTAACACTATCTGCTAGGAAACACAAGTTCCCATTTCCTGAAGAGAGTTATTATATGGCGTGTATGGACTCATGGTGGCCAAGCCTTTGGAAGTTGCAGGAACTCCATTTTCTAAGGGTGACGTATTTCGACTGTGCCCTGTATCTTGATGCAGTCTCTTTAACTCCAGAATTCCCCAGAAGAGTGATATGGAGGGAAAAGAAACCCATGGAAAGCTCTCTATTGACCACATGGTATACAATGCGGAGGAAATAACTGATCCCTACATTAGAATTAACTTTTAAAAACTACATTTATTTTGTGTGTGTGTGTGTGTGTGTGTGTGCCACAGTGCACATATAGAGAAATCAGAGGACAACTTGGTTCTCTTCTTCTCTCCTTCTCCCACATGTGGATTGAACTCACATTGTCTGACTTGGTGACAAGTCACTCTACGTGCTAAGACATCTCTTCAGCCCTGTATTTTTAAGTTTTACATGCAACTCAGACGAGCCTTATTTATTTAACTAGAATCAGAGTAAATTCTTTTCTTCTGACAATAAAGCAAACAAAGGAAAAGTGTACATAAAATGAAGACTCTTGAGAATCATGGTAGAATGCCGCAGAGACAACGAGGCTTTAATAAAAATGCATTTGCTCTACCAAGCAGTTCAGAAATATCAGCTAAAATGTCCTGCTAAATGAAAGAAAGAAATGGGAAAAGCTGTTGAGTTTAGCTTTATATAAATACTGCAAGCACTTATGTATGCATTGGATTCTCTGATATCTAATTTAAACCATTATTGATTAGAATTCTTTCAAGATGACATTCTGCACCTTGAAAGTAGTCAAGAAAGTCTTTATGAAATGATACGTTATCATTCCTCCCAGGTATGAACAGGGATTAGTTGAAAAAACTAGCTGAAAGCTAATGCATGAGTGAATCAGGTTATGAAATTGATAGCATCTATGAAAATCTTCAAGAATTGAGTTCACTTTAACAGAAATGTATTTAGCATCTAGTAGGTGCCAGATACTATATTAGGAATTAAGAATTATTAGAAGATTAAGACGATGTTACTTTCTCAAATGAAGTTAGAGACTCAGGGAGAAGATCAGTGAATTTTTAAAAAAAAATGGGAGCAGTGTTATGAAAAAGATATTCCCACAGCGCTACACTCTTTTGGGAGTATTATGTGGGGATGTTGAATATTAAACACTGGGAATCAAGAAGGCTTTCTGAAGGACATCATACTTCAGTTGACTGTCAAGAGTTAATAGCAATTAACAAAAGAAATAGGACTCAGAATTATCTGAACGGGATTGAGTAGCCCACCACTTTCAGAATCCATATCATATATGAGTCTATGTTATTTTTTTAGAAGCTTTGATTTTAATCCCTCTAAGGACAGCCTGTTTCTTCAAAGAGAAGAGTTTAATTATTCAACAAATATAGTCAAGGAATCTTCCTGTTAAGGAAATAAGAGGGTGGACCACTTATTCAGTCACAACAAGACACTAATGGAATTGTTTATGTGCCAGACACGTTTCTGGGTACTGGGGTCAGACCTGGGACTAAAGACTCCTGCTCTCTGTCTGATGCTGCATTATATGAGCTTAAACCAAATCTACTCATCAATCTACAGCTGTTTTACTTAATAAGACATTTTTTTTACAGGGTTGTTGAGATGATGCAGTGGGCAAAGTCGCTGGCCATCCAACATGATGACATGCTTCAAGCCCTGGGACTAACCCACATGGTGGAAGGAGAGAACCAACTCCACATGTTCTCTGAACTTTGCATGAACAATATTCCCACACAAATCAATGTAGAAAAAAATACATTCTTTTTACTTTATAGAGCAATCCTGTAAGAGGATAACTCTACCTTGGTTGGTCCTCTATAAGGCTGCTTGATGCACTTCTTACATTCATGACAGTAAATATGAGTAAAAGGACATGAGACTACCTTTCCGCTAGCTTGACTCTAACTTGATTTTGAGATTTGAGGATTATTATTATTATTATTATTATTACTAACTTCAGGTTGACTCCTGTTTCTGACCTCTTACCTAATTTAACAGAAAAAATTCAGTGAATATTTGAGGTTACTGTGGGCTAAAATTATTTTATATAAGGAATACCACTTTGGAGAGATTGTAGTATAGTGGGAGGGGGTCATTTAATTTTTAATAAGTAATAATTATTAATTATAGTTTGTTTTGTAATGTTAAAATACTAGTGTCTGGGTAATGGGCAAAGAAAAAAAAGATTTATATTTTCTATTTTGGTGACAGAAAAGACCATGATGTCAGGATGTGAATGTCTCAGGGATTTTTTTCATGTATATTTTAAGATGACAGTGTTTGAGTGAACTAAGAGAAGTACATGAATGTGGAGTATACATACATGCATGCATGTGCACACATACACACACATAGTGATAGGGAGAGAGAGAAGGGGGTAGTTAGGAGCAGTCTGTGTAGTTTACCCTGAAAAATCATAAAGAAAATGTGTGAGTTAAGATAGAGAATAAAATGTCTGGTAAACATGATATTGTGAAGGCCTTGTAGGATCATCGTAAATCTGGGGAAAGTGACAGAAAGAGACTTAATACTGAGGATGATAGTTTCAGGTTTGGAATATGATGGAATACACACAGCACAGAGAACCAGCTGGAAGGAGTCAAGAATAAATACAGGAAAAGCAGTTAGGAACTAAGTATTGAGACACAGGGAGAACAAGAGTGGTTTGGTCTAGTGTAGGAGCTCCAGGGGTGAGGACAAGTGAATGAAGGCCAGGGATACACAGGAGTTAAGAGTCTCAAGGGTTAGGGTTGGTTTAAAAATGGATGTATAAGAGATTACTCATACAGTTCTGAAATTTACACACTTACATTACTGAGAGAAGGGGTAATACAAGAAAATCAGAAGTTGAGATGGGAACTTGAGTTAATTTTGGGACATTATGATGTTCAAGAGCTCTTTTACTAATGAATATATTAAAGTGGGAAGTTGAATTTGGATTCCAGAGTTCAGAGGTGAGGAGTAGAGTGAATATACATACTAGAATTCTTTATTGTATAGTGTTTAGGTTATATAGATGGAAATCATCATTAGAAGTAAAAGACAAACAGAAAAAGGCTAGGAAATGACAATAAAATTAGCAAAACTGCAGTCAAGTAGGGCAAGCTGGATCAGGGAGAAAGACACAGGAGAAACAAATTTTGTAGAGAACAGAAAGTGATGTCATCTTTCTTACTGGATCCTGGGAAAGAATTTCTGAAATGAACTCATGATCACTCCTAAAAGTAATTCTTAACAGTTCAATAAGGTGAAAACTGAAAATGCCCATTGACTCTGGCCTAAGGTGAGTGACCACAAGGAGAACTGAGAAGCACTTTAGTAGTTTGGTGGGTGGAGGGCATATTGGAGAGGGTTAGAGAAGCTGATGGCAAAATGGACATGATGATGCCAGACCACTTTCCTGAGAAATATAACATTGAAGGGACACTGAGTCGTCCATAATGGTATGGACTCAGAGAGATGCAATTCTGCAAAGCTTCTTAAATTGAAGGAGAGCCCTGGGTGATGCTACAGATCAAAGGATCCGTTTGAGAGGGAAGAGATGAAGGTATGCAAAAGACAAGGTAAAAACAACAGTTTAGAAGAAAAGGAAGGGTCCTAGGTAGGCAAGAGGGATGAAATACAATGCATGTGTAAAGGTATTAATGTACAATAGGAAAAGGGATTCTTCTCTTTGATACAGGCTGGAATGCAGGTGATGGACGAGAGCACACTCCTGAGTGGTACCTCTTTTTTCCTTCAGGAAATAGGAGTGGAGACAGTTCACTAAAGTTGGAATGGAAGCTGTTGATAGTGTAAATGGTTCTCTATGTTATTTGAACCGTAGCCTTACCTATAAGTTTGGCTTGCTTTGTTCTTTTTGCTCTAGCCCATGAAGACTGCTTACCTGAGTCCAAATGCAGCCTTGAAAGAGGTCAGGATGAACTTGGGATGGCCAGATCATCCGAAGACCCAGAATTATATGAACCTTAATCCTGAGCAAGATCATGTCATTCAATAGGAAGAGAAAAATAAGCAACCCACACGTTATCAAAAAGAATTCTGATAGTTCGTGACCTAACATATGACCCTGAGGCCCAAGATCCTGCTTGCCCAATGCCATCATCAAAATAAATGAAAAGCAAACTTGAACTTTAGATCTTTCCTTGTTCTGAAATAGGGTTATATGATGCAACATTGTGGCCTTAGTATCTTAGACAAGTTGGCTCAGCTTCATCATGCAAAGACCTGTCTGGCTTTTGTCATGAGTCATAAAGAACTCAAGATCTTCTGGTCCAAGGGAGCCCCATATGTCAGGTGCTTCCTTCAGGAGGTGGAGCCTACTAAGCTATGAGTTATATCTCCATCCTTAATTAAATTATTTGCTGATTTTCTCACATGATCTGCCATTGCCTCCTGTTGAAAGGTCTAATAGGAATCAGTAATCCCCCGAAGTCAGTTTCTTCTGTGGCCAGATGACTCAATAATCTCCTGGATTGTGGCAGCGATTTCCCAGCCTGTCTAGTCATCAGGTATATTCTAAGTTGGAGTGAAGGACTGAAAACTCTAAGTATCAGTTCAGATCGTTTGGTGAAGAACCAAATTGGAATCACTTTGGAGAGTGCTCATCATCACAGCAGGTGATCTAAGGTCCCTACCTGTCAAATGTCTCCTAAATTATTACTGTATGCTTTCTTCTCTCACATGAGAAGAGACATTTAACAGCAACATGATTCTGTCACAACCATTGTGTCGCACTGAGGCATTCAATCTGCCAAAGACTACACAAATACTAGCATCGTATCGTTACTCTAATGAGTGCGTGAAGTTCGATGTGAGAGATACCATTTCGTGGCAGACACAAAGCAGAAGCTTGTGAGCTCTCTTGCCTTCAACTCTGCCCTTTCTGGCACATTCTCCACGCCAGTTACAAATTGATTTCTCAAAGTGTCACTTTTCTTTTGTCACTCTTGTGCATAACCCCAGTGGCTTCCTATCACCTTCAGGAAGGATATTCAGAACTCTGCTCTCAAGTAAATGCTCCTTCAGGAGCCATCTGTGCTGCTTAGAAACCTCAATTTCTAATTTAGTACCTGAGTCGTTTGGAGTAGAAACAATGCTTTCTAAATGTGTGGATATCAATTGTGTTGGAATTTAGGTCACGCCTCTCTCTTCAACAGTATTAAAAAAAAAAAAGGCATCCTTCTTGCTAGTCAGCAAATACACATTTGGTTCTTTATAGATGAAAAGTACACATTTAGGATGAAAACTTTTTTTTTAAATGGGGAAATAGAAAGAAATTCTACTGTACAAGATATGGAGTGTTTTATCTGTATGTATTTCTCCAGCCCACTAACTTCTGGGAATAGGCTCTTGAGCTATTTAGTCAGGTCTACCTTGGCTCTGAAAAGTATTCCCAGTAAGCTGTAAATGAATGATTCCAGATCAGTCTGTGAGCTGATAGCAAGAAGCTAGAGAGAGCGTGAAAATTTTGGATGCCTCAATGGAGTCAGAGTTAGTAGCAAAAAAACCCTCCCAAACCTTACTAGCTTGATTTTGTTGTGTTGGCTTCTCTCAATCCATGCAGTTCATTTACTTTGACCATTGTCGGGTGCAACTTAATTATGCCTTTTGCAGTTCCCTTTAATGATCTGGGTTGAAGAATTTCATTTCATTAGTGATTTGGGGTGAAGAGTAAAAAGACTTTTCCTAGAGCTTTCTAAACTTGACCTTCCTCCCAGAGAGTTGTGAAATCCCTTAGGAGGAAGGATTGGTAGGCAGTTATTTACATATTTCTATTTATATCTAGCTTGTTTTTCTTTTATATATTTTGTTTTGAGGTGGGGCTCCAGCACAGTTTATCTGATAATACTTCTATTGACCAGCACTCAGTGATTTTCCTCATTATTATTAGTACTGCTACAGTGAGTATCAATAAACATGGTGTACAATGTATACTTATGAACATTTTGAAAGAGAATTGCTGCGAATGGAAGGAAACTGTGTTCTGCGCATGGGTCTTTTCACTGTCAGGATCAATATTAATGTTTTCAAGAGTCACCTAAAATATATACACAAAGGACACAGGTGGAAGGGTGGAAGGAGTCAAGACCCTCCCTTTTGTTCCAGTTAGTGCACATTTCAGCAAAGTAGACAAAATTTGAAGAAGAAATCTCCTATGCATTTTTGATGTTTTAAAAATTAGCAGTATGGAAAGCTAACCATTTCTGAGAGGCACACTCTGGTTCTTGCTGACCACTTAGGGTGCAAAAATGGTCAGGAGCACAGGACAGAGGGATTCTGGGTCCCTCTCAGCATCATGGAGCCTGTGCCCACACAAAGACTCCTGAGTTAATCTCCTATTTGTCTCTAAAAGGAATGCTTCTCTTCAAATTGACCTTGACAAAAGGGGTATTAGTAGGTTCTGTTTGCCTTTCAAGGGACTTCCCTGCTTGCTGTTGTGTTCCCTCAGCGATTCTCTTCTCATTCCCTCCCTTATTTGTAGACCTGGTGGAAAGCTGAGCTGTTTCCGTAAATTTTCCATTTGACAATCTGTAGAGAAAGCTGACTGTGAAACCCGGCCTGCCAGTTATAAATTGTGCTGATCTGAGCAAGGGATTTAACTTCCCGGAGCTTCAATTTCCCCACCTAAAATAATGATGCAGAAATCGCCATCATGTGGAGTTATTGAAGGGACCAGGTAAGATACTCTTGAGATAATAGTGACATCTATCTGTTCTCTAAAGCTCCTGGTGATTCGAAGTACTGGGAACATGTTTTGATGATTTCTTATCTGTGTGTGTCTCAGTCAATATCAAATGACTTTCTCTTCCTGCACAACGCATGCTGCTGAGGGAGGAGCACAGGAAGTGGGAGATACCAGAGAATATTGAAAATGTCTCCTAATTCCCTGCGGCCTGCTTTGATCTCAGTTCTTTGTTGAGGGCTCTTTCTTACTTTTATCCTGCAAGCCAGCAAATAGATACGACGTTCAAGATACTGAGTTCTGCCTTTATAACATTTCCTGTCATCTCTTTCTCCACCAGAAAGGACACTGCAGCGTTCAAGATGGCTAGTATGAAAGGAAATGGGCCTTAAAAAAAGGGCCTCTGAGCTGCAGCACCTGCAGAAAGGGCCCCCCCCCCTTTTAAGGTCTTGGTTCTTCCAGGGGGACTGATAATTTGGTTTGGGTTGTCTGCTAGAAATATCATATTCTTTATTTTCAAATGAAAATGGTTTAAACTGTTGGTTCTTTTGTTTGTTTTTGGATAGATTTGTTACATGTTCTTTGAAAAATTTGAGAAATGAGAGTAGCAAATAATAAAAATATTATAACCTTTTATAAGACCAGTATCTGGAAAGTCTCTCAAGGTTGTTTATGTAAAAAAAAAGATATAGTGACATGTATTCTCATACATATAGTTTGACCTAATATATTCTTGTTTTTTTTTTCCTTGCAAAAATTCTTACACGTGCAATTTCTTAATTAAGTTCTGGATTTATGACATATTTACTTATTTTTATTTTTGGTAGTCTAAGGTGCCATTGAGCTTGCTGTGTAGCCAGGATGGCCTTGAACTCACCATCATTCTGATTCAGCTCCATAGTTCTGGGATTATGACAACTTGCTTCTTCTGTTAAATGGACTTGTTATTTAGTTCCACCTGACCTTCAAATTGTGATTCACCTGCCTCAGGCTCCTGAGTCTTAGGATTACAGGTGTATAATTTTATGCCTATCCTGAAGTACTATCAAAGCGTTCCCTAAGATAGGCAACAGGTCACAAAAGACCTTGTAAATCACATGAAGGCATTTTCACCTTAGTGAGGGAAATATTTAACTAAAGATGTAATATGGTCATACTTAAATATTTGCCAGGGCTCAGTGACAGACAGAAGAACAATGCATGACCTCTTTTAGCAGAAAAGGATTTACTACAGATTTTAAGCAGCTTAGCGAGGTTTTGGAAGGGCAGGGAGCTGGCTGAGGGCTGACTCTGCAGATCTGGCAGTTGTATAAGTCACACTGTCATGGTGGCTGGCCAAGGTGCGGCTACAGCTACAGTCACCATCTTCTACTCAAGAACCACCGTGCCTCATCCAAACCCAATAAAGCGACTCAATCTGGACCTGCCTTTGCTACCATGCCTTTGGCTGTGGTTCCGAGAAATTAGAGACCAGCTGCGCAGTGGAGTAATGCTTTGCAATGGTGTCAGTATACAACAATCACCTAGAGTGCTGTATAACAGCACAAAGGCAAATCACAAAACCTCTGGATGTTGCTAGGTCAAACTTCAGGCTGAGAATAATTGCAAAGGACCTTCATGAGACATGCACCGTGGAGACAAGCAAATTGTTAGCCCGCCAGCGCTTGCAGAGGCCTCAATGATGCCATTTCTCTCCTCTAACTTAAAACATGGTTCTCCTTGTGAATATTTTATGAAGACTACAGAAGGAAGGGCGTTTGGGAAGTATGGTCCTTAGGCATCCCAGCTTCTATTCAGTGTGGCAGGAGATTGGGGATGGCTGTTAGGAACATAACTAGGAATGGGTAGGGATGTCCAGAAGAGGTTAAGGTAACTAATGAATGGCTGAAGTAGGACACTGAGAAAGGAAAAATCATGGAGTACCTTATGGGGGGTGGAATGTAAGACACTGAACATTGGCGTTTAGATGTAGATATATGGAAAAACTAATTTCGGCTGTGTTTGGCTTCTGATGAAGTTAATGACTGTGTCGGTGGAAAACTAGGTTCTATACCAATACATACCAGCACAGATCATAGTGACTCATTAAGTCAAATAGAGCTTCATTGTAATTGTCAGTAAGCCAAGCCTTTTCTCCTTGTTCTCTATGCCTGGGCAATCTTTTCATAGACATCTGCATTGATCACCCACCCGTCCTTCAGATCGCTTCTCAAATGTCATTTTCTTAGAGAGATTCCCCTGCCTCTTTTTATAAAATGTCACCAAGCTCTCCCCTCAGCTGCTGCTATCCATGCTTCCTCCCTCATTTTTCTTCCTGACACTTATCACCATATGACATAATCCATACTTGTTTGCTCATTGTCCTTCGCTTCCGCAGGGGTCTGTGCACCGTCAGGGCTGAGGCACGGTCAGTTTTGCTCCTGTCTGTCATCCCCAAGCACATGGAATGATGCCAGCTACCTGCAACAGAGACATATTCAGGTCTATCCAAGGATCACCAGAAAAGGAGGCTCTCACTTCCCCAACTGTTGCCCTGTACTGCATGCTCGTAACTGCTGACAGAAGTGTTTCAGGACCACTTCCAGTCTTCCCAAGACTACTGTAAAGCTGCCATCCTCTCTGCACACTGCTTATCTTACGCATAATAGAGTCTCCCTCTTTCCCTCTCCGAGACCAGAATAACACATGGTACTGAGAATGGGAGGCTCTCGTAGGGGTTTACCTGTCAATAACTTCCACAGAGGTTTCTTCCACCACTTTATTAGGATTTATTAATTTACAAAATGATCAATTTCACTGTGACATTTCATGCATGTACATATTAAGCACTCTTTCAACTTTAATATGCTATTTCTATTTTCCTTTTACTTATTATTGTTACATGTATGCATGCATATAAACACATAAATAACCTTCTGAGTCCATTTAAGGTTGCTCATATATATTTAAGGCTGACCATTTAGTATTGGGTTAGCAATTAAGGAGTTCATCTCTGGAAGGACTGACTTCACTCTCTCCTCAGCCAATAATTTCCTGCAGTTATTCATCAAGGGGTTGTATTTTATGAGATATCCGCTATTAACATTAGTATGCCAAATGGTGTTGTCACTGTACAGATCTTGTTTAGGTGACTATATATTTTGCAATTTCAAGGATACAGCTTCCCAGTCTTATATAGAAGATAGAATCCTGCAGCAGTTATCTTGGCCCTCTGGCTCCTACAATCTTCCCACAGCCTCTTCTGTGTTGTTCCCTGAGCCTTGGGTGTAGGGGTTGTTCTGGAGATGTACCAAAGGAGGCTTGTTATCCTGTGGTCAGGTGTTCTTTGGGTTTTAACCAGTTATGGTTTTCTTTCAATTTCCATCTGCTGCAAAAGAAGATTTTTTTTGAGCTGCACTTATCTGTAGTTAAGAGAATAAGTATTTTGAATACAGCTAGAAATGATTCTGGTTTAGGGAGTGACTGTCATAGGGTCTCTGGATTCCATGGCTTTATGCATCATACAGGGAGACTGTTGGCTCCGTCTCCTGTTTCGTCATCTCAGGGAGAGTTGAAAGCTTTGATCTGACCTTTCTTACCCTGGAACATATTTCCCAAACTTATCCCTCTCCTGAGCCACTTTTGCCCCCCATGACTCCCAAACAGAAAGAAAACTTAAGAAACCAGTTCTTTCTCTGTCCATCTAGGAGACAAGTTTAAATGATCTAGAATTAGGTATAAAACAAAAACAAAATGAAACAAAGTTTGGCTCCCAAAGGTTCTCCTGCACTATGTCATCTTACTTGTGATTACAGTACAAGTCACTCCCAGGAACCAGAGGCTTCCATAGACAAAAGTTTGCTTATGTCTTCCTTCAACCTTCATCCAACCTATCCTCCGCCACAGCTTTCTCAGCATTTCCAGGTGCTTGTCCTTCCAAAACTGGGCCGGATACAGGCTCTCTCCCCTCTCGTTCCTGTTTTGCATTATAAGAATCACCTTTCCTCATTGTAAAATCACAGGCAGTGTAGAGCAACTATAGCAACTGTAGGAGGAGATAGGGAGCCACTTGTTTTTCCCAGCCACCCGGCTAGCTTACACCTGAAATAATCACACAGCAACTGTATTAATTAAATTACTGCTTGGCCCACTAGCTCTAACTTCTTATTGGCTAACTCTTACATATTAATTTAACCCATTTCTATTAATCTGTATATCACCACAAGGTTGTATCCTACCAGCAAAGTTTCAACATGTCTACCTCTGGCTGCAGAACCATGGCATCTCTCTGACTCTGCCCTCCTTCCTCCCAACATTCAGTTCTGTCTTCCCTGCCTACCTAAGTTCTGCCCTATCAACAGGCCAGGGCAGTTTCTTTATTCATTAACGGTGATCACAGTACACAGAAGGGCCTCCCACATCAAGCAACAAAGAAAATACTATAGTAATTTTAAAGAAAGAAACAGATGTGACTAGCTTCAACAGCAGAAATTTGTGTAGTTCAAGGAGGGGGTTTCAGGGCTTCCTAGGGGTCTAACTGGGGTAATTGCATGGTGAATGGTGAAGGGTCAAGGATAAATGTCAGATTCTGGCTTGACAAACTTCATAATGTTCCAGTACTTCCAAGTCAAAAGTTCTTTTTAAAGGATGTGTACAAATTCAACGCCTATCTTTATATTTGTTGGCTTCATGTTTCCATTTACATATGTCTTTCAACTTAGGAAGACTGGGTGGGGCTTCTGTGCTCCCTTTCAAAGATGAAAGCAAAATCAAAGGCTTTAGATTCCTCCGTATAATCTTCGAGGCATCCTGCTATTTCATCAATGCATAAAGTAAGCCATTACTGATTTCTTCAATCACAAGACAGGGGCATTTCATATGTTTGTCAATAGGGAATTATTTTAGGCATTGTAATATGAGCTGCTAAGATTAATTTTTTAAAATAAGCACAAAACAACAGACCTCATCGTGGCAACTTTGTACATATATGTCATTGCTCATTTCCCTTTGATTCTACAGACTTTCAAATCCCTCCCCAATTTATCTATTTATTCCTTTCACCACTTTGCTATCTTTTTCTTTCACTGTGAATAATATTTTACTTAGTCATTTCTTTTTTTATTAAAAATTTCCACCTCCTCCCCTCCTCCCATTTCCCTC
>LOEQ01003361.1:30883-41517 GCA_001685075.1 Bramus lutescens
CCCAGTCCAGCTGGCCTTGGTGAGCTCCCATTAGATCAGCCCCATCGTCTCAGTGGGTGGGTGCACCCCTCGCGGTCCTGACTTCCTTGTTTATGATCTCCTTTCTTCTGTTCCTCATTTGGATCTTGGGAGCTCAGTTCAATGCTCCAATGTGGGTCTTTGTCTCTATCTACTTGGCATTCTAAATGCCGCTTGTGTCTGATTTTTTCTTCCTCTAGATTTGGTAAAATTTCTGGTTTATTTCCACTGAATAAATTCTCTACATCATTGGTATTTATCTCATCTTCTTATTCTACCTCCTGGAATCTTGGATTCTTAATTTTTTTTAATCACATTGTGATCATGTTCATATTTTTTCCTTATTGATATTTGCACACAGCATCTCACTGTCCTTGTCCTGCATCCCTGATATTCTTTCTTATGCTTGTAGTATCTATAGATGATATCCTTACCCTTTTTTAGTTAATTTCTGGATTTTCATTTCCAACATTTTTATAGTTTTCAGAAGCTCTCAGTTTGCTTGTTGAATTTTTCTTCTCTGCTGCTGAGTTTTAGATAGCTGCTTTTCTCATCCATCCTGCTGACGTTCCCTCTGTGTTGCGCTTACTTACTTTCCTATGTAGGACTTAGGTGTAGGACTTAGGTGTAATTTTCCTTTTTTTTATTTTGCTCATTAATGAATTTATATCAGAAAACTTTTGAAATCTTCATCTGGCATTTTGCCTATTTCAATATCTTGGAGATCAGTAGTTCAAGTGTGACTATTGTTTATAGGAGTTGTGCTGTCTTACTTTTTTGTGTTCTGTTGTCACCCCCCACATCTTTGGGATTGGCCTGACTTGGGTGATGGGGGAATGAAAAAGCAATGGTCAGATACAGACAGAGAGAGACATAGGAAAGCTGGGATAAGTGTGCAGTGTGCTCTGATGGAGATCTAACAATAGCAGCTGAGAAATTCAGCTGGTTGCCTTTGTTATACACAGTATGAATGAGGAGGTGGCTTCTAACTAATCTCCATAGGACAGTGGTTCTCAACTTTCTTAATGCTGCATGTAGCCTTTCAATACAGTTCCTTATGCTGTGGTGAACCCTAGTCATAAAATTATTGTCATTGCTACTTCATAACAGTAATGTTGCTACTGTTATGTCTCCTAATGTAAATGTCTGATATATAAGATATCTGATGTGTGACCCCTGTGGGGGTCACGACCCACTTGTTGAGAAACACTGCTGTAGGATGTTTCTATAGTGGAGCAGTCTCAGGCTTTAGAAAAAAAAGCTATGGTTGATGGTAATAGGTCAATCCTTTCTAAACATCTGTACTGGACCAGGGAAAGGCTGTGAGTTTTGAGGCCTCAAGGTCCTTGACATCATATGCTCATGTCAATAATACAAATTCACTCAGGGCTTCATCTGTTCCCCATACTTTTTAAAAATTTCTTTATTGTACATATTTTCATTTACCTATGTCTTCTGGATTTTTGCTGGGCTGGGAGATCTTTTTTATTTTCAGCCTGTTTTTATTGGCTTAGTTCTCAGTACCACTTGGTAGTGAGGAAACACGTTGCTGTAGCAGCCATGGCACCAAGCCTTACAAGAAATACATTTAAAATCAGTTATGGGCAACTAAAACATCATGAATTAAAATGGAAAAGCTACCAAAAAATGTGCTATTAATGTAAAGTTTCTTTGGGGTAGTGTAGAATAAATGAGTAAAATAAAGAAAGAGGCCAAAGGGAGAAAAGGGTGGAGCAATGTTAAGTAGACACAGGAGGAAAGAAAAAGCCAAGTGAAAAAGGTCTCATGAAAGGGACAAGAAGACAGCCAAAGATTAGAAAAATATAAAATAGAAACAATAAAGGAAAACAACAGATAGTTTCC
The DNA here is from genome assembly GCA_001685075.1 of Bramus lutescens. Taxonomy (NCBI): domain Eukaryota; kingdom Metazoa; phylum Chordata; class Mammalia; order Rodentia; family Cricetidae; genus Bramus; species Bramus lutescens. The sequence goes on from LOEQ01003361.1 coordinate 32,765, forward strand.
TAATGGTAACAATGCTCTAAAACAAAATTAGATAAATGTAAGAAGGTGAACAAAAAACAGAAACATATGAGCATCTGAAAACAAACCACCAAGCCAAGGTCAAAGTACTACTAATTTTCCAAAACTGGAAAAAAATAGCGTAAGCAGAGTTAGATGAATGTGTAAAAGGGAATGATAAACAAAACCAAAAGTAGCTATAAGACTGTAACATCCACCAGTGATTGCGGGGGAAAGAAAAGAACCTCACAGGAATAAAGCTTAAAAAGAAATCCCAAGAGTTGCAGGAGCTTCCTGGGGTGCTCAGAAAGTGGAGCTGTCTAGTTCCAGACATGGAGGGGGAAGGTCAATTGAGGTGCGGGCTTGTCAGATGTTGGTCACCGCAGTCCTCTTAGCCTCTGGTTCCTCTTTTTCAGCCCAGAAGCCTCTCCTGGACATAGCTTTGCATTCTGTGGACTGGGTATATTTCTTTCCTCTGCTAAGACTCCCCAGAGTGTACTACCTCATGTCTCTCAAGGGCATTGAGAGTGTGCGAAGCAGACAGAACTGTGATGGGCACAGGGAAATGACCTACTTTTGTGCTTTCAAGGCCTCCTGAGTATTAAATGTGCCGGTAAAGGGATGTTGCTGTGGGTGTCATGTGCACCTCCGATACTCGGGAAAACTCTGCTCTACAGCAGTCATCAACAGATAGATAAGCCCAGAATTTGATTGGTTCTCTAGCCTTAGGCTCAGAGCTGCCATACTTCTGGGTGACTCTCAGTTGATGAAGTCTGTTCTCAGCAGCTAGAGGCAGGGCCTCATTATGTACTTCTTAGCCTGCGTCAGCCTCTTTCAGACTGCATCCTTCTGCCCGTAAATGTCTGGCCCTGGTGCTCTCAATGACTTTCTTTCTGGGCCTTTCCTTACACATGGGTTATGGCCAATGTGAGACTGCCTGTTTGGGGGGATATTTCCTTGTTCCACAGAGTAGACCCGTATTTAGCAGAGATTCTCTGGTTCTTGGTTGAAGCCCTGTGTCAGCTACTATAACAAAAGGGATTTCTCTCCACTTCTGTGTAATTAGTCAACGGAATCATTGTTTACAAATACACTGCAACCCTGTAGGAGACTCAAGGGGACTGTGGCCTTGTGAGGGTAATACTGCCTGGTTTTGTGTGACTTACCTTTTCTCAGTAGGTTCTGAGTGTTCTCTTTCACATAGTGGAACTACATGACTGTGTTTGGCTTACTCTTCTGGGCACATACTGTTTTCTACTACTATTTCATATCTTTTTATTTCTTTTATTGATTTCCAAAGCTTTTCCTCTATTTTTCTTTTGGAATAAAGTCTATAACTTCTCTTATTCTGCTTCTTTACTTTGGCAGCTCTCACAGAGTCAGCCCCTAATTCTCCATCTTACCTGAAAGGTGTCCTACGGTTTTAACCATGCTGTATGTTACTGATTCTACACACCTAGCTGTAGTAAGGTGGGCTACTTGTTGGTTCCCTGCCACCCGGCTATCCCATTCAGTAGAACATCAGACTCTTAATCTCAGGGTTGTGGGTTCAGGCCCCACGTTGGGTGCCAGATGAAGAAGGACACTTAAAATAAATCCCACACTAGCTCAAAATTGAGAATGATAAAGGGTTATTCATTTAGGGATAGACTCACAAATCATAATCCTCTGCTGGAACAGAAAATAGCAATTGAATCTTGCAGCCGGAAAAGAGGCAATATGAGTGCTTTACATTGACATAAGCAGTATAAGAGGCCATGCCCAAATGGGCAGGTAGGACTGCTGGTGGTAGGAATTCCTACAGCACTCAGAAACCTAGGGATTTAGAGTGAGACAATATCCATATAATCCTGTAACTTACAATTTCTCTCTCTCTCTCTCTCTCTCTCTCTCTCTCTCTCTCCTCTTTCTCTTTTTCTTTTGTTCTCTCTCTCTTTAATTACAAAGACATATTTCAAAAGAGCAAGAAGAAAACTTCTATCCTTTCAAACATTTATTGATGCATTGCAACATAGTTTATAGACATTAAAGTAAGACTCTCTGAGTTCCCACTAAGACAGAAGACATAGTCTTTGGGAACTGTTTGAAAATGTAGGGATTGATTAAATTGGGATCCCAGGAACCAGAACTGAAAGAACTGAGAGATAGGGGAATAGAGGGGCTTAGCTTGGTAAGAAATAGCAAGCAGACTGGAGGATAGAGGACTGGGCAAGCTAGAAACCCCACCCACATCTCTAACTTATGCCCTGGAGTATTAAGTAGCTGTTTGGATGTCTACCTGTTTTACCCAAGTGATTCTTTCATTGACGGAAAATTTCAGCTTTCTCAGAAACTAGTCAGTACTCTAATTGATTACTGCCCAGAAGGACTCCTAGTCTTTCTAACTTTCGCCAGCTCTTTGAAAGAGTATGCTGGATTCCACGTTGATTCTTTGGGATCTTGGGGCAGCTAACATAGCTCAGAAGCAGTTCCGAATTGTCCGGTCTTACTTCTTTGAATGTTTCCCCTTGTCCTCTGCGAACTACTTGTAAGCCAGGAGCAGGAAGCACATCCCTTGTTTTCCCTAACCTGGAAATAAGAAAGATGAATTCCTTAGGAATCAAACAGATTTTCTGTCACCTGGTCATATCTCTTACTGAAGTGCCTTATTGAATTTATGTCTCTTTGGAGAGTCCCTTTTCATTATAAACTACTGGGGGAGATTATGGCTGCTCTGTGGAAATTCATGTGTATAGGTGACAGTGATATGGGGTTACATTACTTCCCCCAATGCTTACATTGTTTTTCCCCTTCCTTTTCTCTTAAGTCCTTGTGATTTAATGAGCTGATATTTGCAAGTTTGATTAACGTTTGTATCTCCCTGGAGTATAGAAGTCCGGAGAGCAACAGTTCCAATCACTCCTTCTCTGTTTGTATCCCAAGTACCTAGTTCAGCACTGAATATGAGTAGTTACACAATAAAATATTTATTTCTGGTTACATGAATGCTTAAAGAAATGTTTGGCATATTTCTGTCTTTCCTTTTTTATGTTTTAGTCTGTTTCTAAGGCAGAGCATATTCTCACTTGAGCTGGGAATATGACCACGATGTCTACAAACAACAAATGGTACAAGATAGTTAATAGGGCAGGTGTAAATAATTTGTGAATTAAAATATATTTCTGGGTATTCATTATTTAAGTCATATATTTGCATTGTCTAATTCTCCTTGATATTGTTTGGTTTTTCTCTTTGGTGCTATGTCTGAAGTTAAAGTATTTATTGATTAATAAAAGAAGAGAGAAGAGGAGGTATCTGCTATGGTTTGGATAAGGCTACCCCAAAGGTCCATGTGCACAGGATTTTCAGGTTAGAAGTATTACAAAGCACTGTGGAGCAACAAGAGATGAGACCTAGTAGCAGTTTGTAAGATCCCTGGAGCCATGCTCTTGAAAGGGATATTGAGGTCTTGTCTGTCTCTTCTCTCTGCTTCTCAGTTCATGATACTACCACTGACTTCAACATATGCTTCTTCCATTGCCAATTGCTATCCTCATCAGTGACTAAATCAATGGGCTACCTCATGCAACATGTGAATGTCCAAACTGGAAGGTAAGTAACCTTTTTCTAGTGTAAGTTAATGGATGGTTCATTGCATTAGTGTAAGGTAGACTAATACAGTATCATCTGATCTTATTTTAATTTCTGACTTTATATGTGACTTTTGGAAATGTGTAAACTATGAGATGAAGCCCTGTTGGCTGTACAATGGAGAAGATCCCACATGGCCACATTTTTTCTCCACAGACTGTTGTGAGATATAATATATAATAAATATATATGATTTTTTGATATAATTATTCAACATGTATCTATATATACACACAGACATTTTAGTTTTTTCTCAGCTGTATATATAGTTACTATTTGACTGACTACATAAACATGATCATAGTAATTATGATACCTGTTCTTCTGCGTTTTGCAATGGGCAAGCACTGGGCTAAAAGGATGACATACCTTTCTCATTTGCTTATAAAATATGTTAATTGTTTTTATCATCTTGATTTCTTCCCATCACTCTTTCTTCCTCCATCCCTCCCTCCTTTCCTTCCTTCATTTTTATGTTCTCTCTCTTTCTCTCTCTCCATCTGCTCATTCAATTCAGTGTGGAAACAGACAACTGAAGATGTTATTCCTCACGTTTTACCTTTCTTGAAAAAGTCTCTTGTTTACTACTGTATATGTCTGGCATTCTGAACCTTAAGCCTCCAGGGCTTCTCTCTCTGAGGGGTCACTGGGATTATATAATGGAGTATGCATATTCTGCAAATCCGTACTCAGATCCTCAAGCTTGGTGACACAAGCTTTAACCACACAGCTGTCTCTCCAGTGCTCTCATTCTTTTTTGAATCTATCCCACCCACTAAGATGAATCTTTATGTATCACTTTAATGAATCTTCTAGTTTTCGGGTCACTAATGGTTTCCATGTTACCATGGCCCATGGTCAGTACTCAATTCTGCACTCAACTCATTCAACCATTCTTTGTCATGTGACAGTAAACTGAACCCTCTTTATTAAAATCACACTTTTTTGCAGGCACTATCATTTTACCCTCATGTTTTCTTTTTCTATTATATTCACTTTCTTGATAAATACAGAAATATCTCAAACTCAAGTCCCAAATCTCTTTTATATTTTAACATATTTTTATAGGGATACAACTCCATCCTCATAGCTTAAATATACTTATAACCTGATAAAATCAAACTGTTTTGATCCATTCTTAACTTTTTTTTCTGAGTGCATACTAATACCTCAATATACTGAGTATGTGATCTACTCAATATTCTCACATAAATACCCAATTGATATACCTAAATTAAATCTACCCTCCATACTATTTGTTAGATGTTTTTACACTTTGGTAAATGAGTAAATAGTGTCTCCATTTACTCAAAGATTTAAACCCAAATCATGCAATTCATTTGTTTTTTCCAAACATTTTGTTTTATTTTTTGCTTTATAAATAATACCATTCAAAATTTCCACCTCCTTCACTCCTCTCATTTTCCTCCCAGTCCCCCACTCCCCCTTTTGCCTCCCCCTCCAGTTCTAAGAGAGGGCAGGGTACCCTGCCCTGTGGGAAGTCCAAGGCCCTTCCCCCTCCATCCATGCCTAGGAAGGTGACCATCCAGACAAAGGATCCCAAAAAGCCAGTGCAAGCAGTAGAATCAAATCCCAGTGCCGTTATCATTGGCTTCTCAGTTTTTTGAAACTTATAACCAACTAGAACCTATATTGTATTTACTTTAAATTTATCATGGCTTTAGCCACTTCCCATACTTCCATGTGCCACCTACATATTTCATGCACCACATCTCTTGCCTGTGTGACTGCAATGACCTTTACATAGCTATCCTATACCTGCTGTTGGTTCTGTGAAAATTATCCAGTGCATGGAAAACAAAATGTCTTTGAAAACACAACTGGAACAATTTTCTACCCAACAGTTTTGACTTGTTTCCTAGTACACAGAGTCAACCCAACTCCTCCTGGCGTACAGGTTCCCATATAAGTTAATTCCTGGCTCCCTTTAAAGCCATGAGTCACTGAAGAGCAAACTCACTGGTCCAGAGAATATGATGCTCCTCTGACCTGTTCATATACCAGTTGTGTAGATGGTACACATATATTCACATGGGCAAACCATGCACACATATAAAATAAAAATGTTGTTTGATGAAATTTTGTCAAGAACGCACAACGAGGAAATGGTACAGTGTAGATTCAGAGGCTGATCTGCTCTTAGAACTTGTAGCATTAGCTATTCTATTTTTTCCCGTATTTGATGTCACACTTCAATCAACATACAATTGTTCTTGAAAATTTAAGACCCTACAGTTCCCGTAGATACTTTGTTAAATTGTCAGAGTGTATGTATGGACACTCCCAGTGCTGCCTTTCTAGGATGCTTTAAAAGTTTACACACATATCCACTCCACAGCTTCAGCTTTCCTGGGGGAAGATTTAAAGAGAAGAAAAACACCTTTCAAAAAACATCAATGTGAAAGATTATTTTTTCTTTCTTAAAGAGAATCAATGACACCTCACTGACAATCTGGTAAATGTACAGGTCTTAAGAAGTTCAAGTCGTAAAGTGAAAGTGATAGAGCCAGATGACTTTTATCTCTTTGATCCCAGGTTCAAGTTTAGCATAGGCCTGGAGCAGTGCTTAAACCCTCACGCTATTACAAGAGGAGCTATTGACCTCGGCATTAGAGAGGACCTAATGCAGATATCGAAGTCAGGTTTTACTGATTGCTAACACACACACAAAAAAATTCCTTACAGTAGACCTGACAACTGCCTTTTAGAGACACATAAGAAATGCTTAATTTTCTTCTCTTTAAATTATGACTTCATTCCTGTTTACTTCATCTTTCAGGACTGACTTAGGTGTGAGAGAACACATGCCGCATATTGCTTTGACAAGAGTATGACTGTCAAGGTTTCTATGAAAAATCAATAAACTAAGCTTTTATCATAGTGGTAAGAGATGGGTCCCCTGTGTCATTTTTTTTCTTTCCAGAAGATATCACGTTAGGATCTATGGAATTCCAGTTCTCTCACTCTTCGTCTTTGTGTGACCTGACCTAGTATAATTACTTAACTTGGTGAATGTCTAAATTAAGGATAATCCTGGCCCCTTTCTCATGAAATCCTGGTGAAGGCTAGAGGAGCAAAATGCTGAAGATGCTGTTGGATGTCGTGGAGATGCCATTTAACACATATTCACCTGACCCCATTCCAGGCTTTGTCTTCACTGCTGACACTGGTACTGTTGACATTTTGGATAGGATAACTCTGTGTTGTAGGGTACTGCGATGTAGATTTAGGAGGTTTAGGAACATTGCTGACCTCTACTCATTAGGTGCCAGTACCAGCTACCTCCCTGTTGTCTGTCACTGTAATGACAAAAAAAATATCTTCAGACATTGCCCATATCCCACTTGGGAGAAAGAGAATCACAATATATCAGAAGGCACTGTATTAGACTAACACATTTATCGCATTTCATTTTCATGCCTGGCTCAAGAGAGAGGTGATAATGTTATTCAATTTTTAAACTAAGGGGAGAAGACTGTGGGGACATTAAATATTTCCTATGACATAGTTGAGGGCTGAGTTGTTACTAGAGTCTAAGCATGCCTGAGCGGACAGCAATGCTTTGAAGGTGTGCGGGTTGAACTGAACTTAAATTGTCCTTTCGAATATTTCTAATTGATCAGTTGTTCTTGCACAAATTGCCAAGAAATCAACATTTTATTCCACTCCCTCTGCTCTCTAACTCAAAAGGCTGTTATGAGTTTAGAGACTATTTTCCTCTTTTCTTTACAACTTGTTACCATTTTCCACTTTTGCTCCAAAGAATGATAATATATCTTGCTGTTGAAATCCTAACTGACCGTTGTGACTTCCAAACCCTAGGAAATATCATTTGCACACTCAGCTTGACATTAAAACAAAAGTTTCAGCTCTGAAACTGTCAACAGATACAATCTGCACTGTTGCTTCCTGTCTTTGAGAGTCACACTGAGCTTGCCTCAACATTTATTACAAGCTTCACTGAGAAGAATGAATCCACAGTATTGTCTAAAAATGTATAGTGTTGATGATGGCTGAGCAAGGCACTGATCTATGAGTATAGCAAAATGCTATTAGAAGTCATTTTATTGCTGTTTCTTTATCAGTGTGGCAATATGTGGCCTCTAGCCTATTTATTTCTCCTGCTGCAGAGGGGAACAAATACAGAGGCTTACAACTGGACAGTGTGCAAAGAATGAGAAACCTTGGAACATTCAGTCAGAAATGGGATTTTTTTTTTATCAAATCCCTACCTTTAGGGCTCAGGAAACCCTGTGGAAGAGGAGACAGAAAAATTATAAGAGCCGAAGGCCATGGAGGACACCAATAAAACAAAGTCCTTTAAATACGGCATGACTGATGTACATATGAACTCACAGAGACTGGTAGTATTTGTAGAGCCTCTGGGACCGCCCTGGACAACAACTCATAAAGAGGGATCCCAGCCCTGTCACTGGGGTTTTTGTTTAATAACCCATAGTTTCTAGAAATAATGTTTTTCAAGGCCTGCAGGGCATATCCATTTGAACTATTATTTTAAGAACTTTGAATTCTATTTTAAATTTTGGTTATAAGATGTGAGATTTCCACACAGAAAGTTTTATACTCTTTGTTGTGGATAATCCTCCTCCTCCCCTCATTTCTTCTCTCTTCCTTTCTTTCCTTGCTGAAAACCTTTTACTCTCAGTATTCCCCTTGTATTTTAATATTACCCTGTGTTTTACTGTCTCTCATCCTTTGTGACATACCCTCTCAATGGCCTCTATTCCTGGCTTCTACAAAAATTCCAAGGTGAACATATTAAAGCAAAAATTTAAAGTTGGATCCACTTATGAAGGAGAATGTTGCCTCACTCAATATGATTTTTCAAGTTCCATTTACCTGTAAATTTCATTTCATTTTTCTTTATATCTTAATAAAGTCCATTTGTTATGTATACATACCACATATTCTTTAACCTTTCATCAGATTGATTCTGTTTCTTATTTTGTGAATAGGACGACAGTGAACATGGATGAACAAGGGTCTCTGCAGCACAATACAAAGTTCTTTGTGTAGATAGACGCCCAGGAGTAAGACAGATGGGTCACATATAGCTCTCTCTCTCTCTCTCTCTCTCTCTCTCT
>LOEQ01003361.1:58109-89501 GCA_001685075.1 Bramus lutescens
TCTCTCTCTCTCTCTCTCTCGTTGCTCTGAAAGAAGTGAAGTTATGGGAGCTATGCAGACAAAGCTCACAAATATGTAGAGGTTGCCTTGAGGCTATGTCTCCCAGGGAAAACTTTCAGCAAACTTCTTCAGCAGTCCATCCACTGCTAGTTCTTGATGCTACTAAGGTCTCTGGTCCTAAGCTGAGTACCCACGTCTGTCTCTTAGTACTGGGATTATATACAGGTAAGTGCCACTACATCTGGCTAAGAGCTTTTGATTTTTAGCTTTCTCCCCTCATATTGATGGGAGCGATGACTTCCAAGCTTGTTACATGTTAGATTAGAAGGTGAAAATAAATGATTGTTAAAATGGCCCAAATCCCTGAATTTCTCTCCCCACTCTAAAATGTCATGCCTAGTTGCTTCTAGAGGACTGGTGTCCTTTTCTCTTAAGATGGCCAGGTATGGCCCATCATCATATGTGAAAGCCCTCTACTTAGACACTGTCTGTCTTGTGTTTCCTCAGTTTGAGCTGAGACAAATGATGCGGCTCATTTTAGCTCCTTTTTTGTGAAAGAGAGAAGACTTTGGGACAGAGAGATGAAAGAGAGAGATGCACAGACACACATTTAATTTCTGATAGAAGACTGCTAGAAATTTATGTGTGAGTGGGGTTTTGAAAAATGAAGACAGCTCTAGAAATCAAAATGTTCCAGTTTCATATACCTTTTGTAGGAACTGTATTCTAAATAATTCACCCAAGTTTTTATTTAAAATAACAATGTTATAGTGTGATTTATTTTGCATTATTTATGAGGGTTTTCTTCCTTTAAGTTGGTCTCAGTATTTTCAGATATGCAGTCACTTTGGGTATCTCTTCTGAATCTTCAGTTTTGTGGGAATGTAGGTCCTTCCTCAGGTGTACTCTAGTGTTTTCAGGTTTAAAAATAGAGGTGTCGCCAGCTGTGGTGATGCGCACCTGTAATCGCAGCATTTAGGAGGTGGAGGCAAGAGGATTAATTACCACCTTCAAGGCCTGCCTGGGCTACATCTTTTCAGGATTGCAAGGATTACAGAGTGATGCCTTATGAAAACAAAACCAAAAGTATCAAAAACAATGGATTTGTTGTATAAAGTCAGACTGTGAAGCATTAATTATAACATTGGTAATTTTTTAGCAATGTAACTAATGTGCAGTATTAATTAGTTCTTGGCTACATTGAGGGACAGCCTGTAGTAAAGGCTCCATTGTTTCCTCTGTGTTTGTCTTGATCCTTATCCTGTATTAGCAATTGTTATTTGTGCTTGTTTTCATGAATTTACCTGTCTGTGCAGCAAAAACATGGGTGAAGTGAATTAAGCACTAACTCAAGTGTATAAAATAGAAAGCACTTGGTTTTGAACTTACATGATCACTGCTCTGTAGAGGCTTCTTTTGAAGATGGTAAACACAGCCCCGTGGAAAAGCAATATTTTGACTTCCCTTTTTTTATTTATTAAGCCACAAAGGAATCTTGAAAGACCGGTTTTCACAGGATCCTAGAGATATTTTTCTGTTTTTTTTTTCTTTTGGAAAAATAAAATGTGTATAAAGAAAGATAATTAGGCATGCAGGTGACTTGATAGTTTGTTAAAGAAACAAGCCTTTTCATATAGGCTGTGTGTGAATGTCTAGGTGTGTGGCTGTAAGCTGAGCTTTGGTCTGAGGGGCCCCTTTTAAGAATGTGAAGTTATGGGTTGCTAGCGTTGGAGAGCAAGGCCATCTCTGCTCTATTCTGGGCAGTGTGGAGTTTTCCATGAACAATCCGATGTTTTTGCTTGGGTTGGGATCTGTCTATTGGTGTGTGCGTCTCCGAATCATCTCTAGAGGATGTCAGTACTTTGGGCACGAATGCTGATTTTCCTTTTCATTTAACGGTCGAAGAAACGAATGTACATTGCAATGATGTGGACAAAGGCAGGGCAGGAAAATTGAGATCAGTGCTCACAGCGCTCCTGTCTGAAGCCTATTGTTTCACCGTTAGCCACCCCACCTTACTTGGGATGTTCTTGAATTCAGAATTAACTTCTTCTTTTGCGGAACCTCTGGGACTCTTTATCCATGTCTGCCTTTCACTACATCCCAATTTATTGATTATGTATCAGGTATGTATGTATGTTTTCTCTTTGCTTTTCCTCTGTGAGGACCTTGAATAGTGAGGATCCTATTCTTTAGTCTGCATGGAAATTGTCAACCCTAGCTCCTGAAGCTAATAAAAAAAAGTTATCTCCCATATAGCATCTGTGTGGTTCAGGTAATTATTTATTATATGTCATCTGAATAAGAATTCACTGACATAATTACTAATAGGAAAGGGAAAAGCAGAGATGAACTTTAGCGAAAGTCAGGGAAGGGATATTTAGTAACATGTGACCAAATGCATCTTTGTGTTTCCTGCATGAAATTTCTAGGCCCACAGAAAGAATTTCTTTGAGGGGAAATCCAAAATAATCACTTGCAGCAGTTATAAGGGGAGGAATGTGTTCCAAGAGCTCTTGGAGGCTTTGTATCAATTTTCAGCATGCATTGAGAAGCTTTCTATTCAGCTAGCCCTTGATAGGCACATCTGTCTCAAACTCTTAACAGCACAAACCTCAAACAACTTAACACCCATCTTGTGCCGATCCCAGCCCAATTTTTACTTATGAGGTGAAAAACTGATAGCCCTGCTGTGGTCATCATCGGCTTCCCTTCCAACCAGTAGGTCAGCACCTGACCTGTCTTCCTTCCCTGACAAAGTGGTTTGAGGGACTTGGAGTTTACACTCTATTTTATCTCTGTACCTTCCTTATATTGGTAATAGAATAGGTGGGCTGAAAGACAGATTGTGAATGAGAAACTGTGTTGCTCCTAAACTGTGAACCTGGCTTTATACTGTTAAGACCTCAAGTCTGAAAAATGACTTCTGCTATCCTGGTTTCGGGTAACTGCAGTTTCTGATGATTTTCATCTTATGTTTGACATAACACCAGTTGGGGAAGCAAGGAAAGTAGTGTAAGTTCTGTCTCCACTACCTGCCCTTACGTGTCAAACCCAATGATTAGTTCTAGATTAAAGTCGCAGTGCCCTTGCTGCTATCAGTTCTCTCTTTTCCCATTTAAAAAATAATGATCCTAGGTTACATTTATTTTTGTTATTATCACATCCTGTGGGCTCAATATATTTGATTCTAGCAGGTAACCGAGTGAATTAGATATCATAACACAGATGGTAAATATCTCGCTGGTGTCACCAAAGCTTAGGGAGCAGAGCATGTTTGAAATATGGTAATGGAAGAATAGCTTCAATTCAGTAGGAACAGATTTTGTTTAGTGGAAAAAAGTCACAATAATCTTCCGCATCAATATCACTTATGCCTGCTCAGAAATCCAAAATCCTAAGAGGAGAATTTTCTGGAGATCATTGGAGTGTGAAGGAAAGGGGAAAGAGCAGATGTAATAATCCTGTGAAGATGTACAAAAAATAACTTGGCTCTAAAGAAGGCATGAACGATTTACTTGTAATTTAGGTCGTGGACAGGTGAAATATATGTTGAAAAGATGAATTTTAAAAAATGAGAGAAAACTGGGAACTGTTTAATGGAGTTCTTATTCACCCAACAGGGCAATGTCTGACTAGGGCTTTCCCTGTTGTCCTAAATATATCTTCCAGAGTTATTAAAATATACAGGCAATGATGATTATTCTGTAGTTGTATTTGAATAAGAAAGATGATTTTTGATAAAATGGAAATTATAATATAGTTGGTAAGGGTGTGGCTGTGTCTTTTCAGTATCTGCAATAGCGAGAAAAGGCAAAGGTAGGCATAGTCACCATGCTATCTAGGTTCCGAAGAAATGGATTTCTGAATATTTAGAACAATTTCATAGCAAGATCAGATGTCTCCGGAGATTCCAAGAGAGGCTCATCATTTTCACCAGGGACTGAACCTAGTACATAAGGCTCTGTGTGGCGAGAAGCTGGTGGAAAACATATTTAAGTTTAATGTAGGAAACAATACTTTAACTTTTGAAATTGTCCAAAGATTTAAACGGACTGGTATTGGAAGTAGAGAGTCATTGATCATGGGCTTTAGCCAAGCAAAAATTAGATGAATTCTTACCTAAATATTCCAGAGAAGAGCTGAGTATCAGATGAATAATGAGGCTGGATGACTTATTCTTTTCAATACTGGGGGGTGCCAATTATTGACAAAAACATTTATGACAGCACGGATTCTGTCATTTAACACTGCAGTGGCTAAAGCCATTCCCTTAATAAGTTTTTCTGTAAATTGTCCTCCAGATTCTCTGCCGCCATCTAGCAATTACAAAAATTGTCAGTGAAAGCTTCTGGTTGCTCTCCTCCAAAAGATATGTATTTAGTTTTCCCTGACTCAACACTTCTCCATCTAATGGGACATACCCCTGACAGAACATAGGTATGGCTCTGTGTGGCTACCATCACTTAAACAAGGTGGGAATGTGTTTTTCAGCTACACAGCTCAACTCTGGAGGTTCCCAAATTAATCAGATACCTATATTTTTAATATCTTTCTAATCCAGCATTGTCAAAATTATAAGATGATTCTTAGAAGTCTGGATACCTGTTTTCATACCTGGCAGGAATACAATAAACAAGGGACAATAGAATTTCCATGGAAGTTTTGTTTATCCGACTGAGCACATATATTTACAGATGCAGTGTTAGGGAGACTTCCACAAGGCATGTTTCTCAGACTTCTCTTATTAAACCATTAACCTAAAAGGAAAATGAAAAGTGAAATTTTCAGTCTTTGCAATAGGCAACAGGTGTTGTATCTCCACAGCTGGGCAAACAATGACAGACTTTCTTGCACACACATAATTTTCAGTGGCACACAGCCAGGTTCTAGAAGGTTCATAGATGTTCTGACCTAAGATAAAACTCAGTATCCTTTTTAAACAGCAACAACAGCAACAACAGCACACTGTTCTTCATTTGTTCTACAGTTAGTTAGAAAAGACTCATACCAAAACACCGAAGAGGAATGGACAGGTAACAGCTGGTCACTGTGTTCCTCGCCTCCGCCTCTGATTTGCTTGGACCTCCCAGAAAGAGAAGATTTATAATTAATGGTTATCTGCTACTTAGGAGGGAATAAGCTTCTTAATGTGACCTTTTGACTCTGTCAGTGTATTTATTCATTTTCCATTAATCCAGCAGCTCAGCTTTAAAAGTATTTATGAGGTTGTGGCTATGGAACATAAAAGTGACTGATACTGATGTAGCTTTTTATAGATATGGCAATATGATACTGTCTGGAAATGCATTCTGGGGAGAATTTTCCATATCTTTAGTTTCATTCTTATGGTCTTCAATAATTGCTCCCCAGATAAGATTTATAGTATAATGCTTTTGAGAAAGATGGCTATCAAAGGTTTGGGGAAAACATATTTCTATCTCTGTACCAATCAAAGAAAAATTTATAGATGATTAGAGTTAAAAGAGTATCAGCTTTAAATGGGGGAAATTTTAACAATAGTAGGAATGAGGTGAATGTAAGGAGGGAGAAAGGGCAATGGGAAGACCCTGGGTTTCTGTGAGTTGCTTGGAGTTTCTTTATTGGCTTTGTAATTTGGCAGTTCAAAAATGAAAGTTGTTGTGCCATCCTCCGGATCAGTTTCTTCATAATCAGATACAAAGAACAGTATCTGTTTTCCATTCTTATTGGGGGACAAGCAATAACACATTCAGTAGTTCTCATTTAATTAGTGCTTGCTGTAGGAAAAAGCTATCAACATTCAAACAGATCTCACGAGGTGGAAGAAAACAGAGAAATAGAAACTACAGTTATGTTTTAGACAGGAACTTTGTTTCAAGATAATATTAGTGGGTAGAAGTTTGAGAAGAAATGGAATTTGTATAGTTTTTACATAACATCCATAAGCTATATATTAGTTAAAAAGGAGAGCTAGTAAACTTTATTACAGGGACTTTGTAAAGTGACCTTAACCAAGCATTTGCCTTGACCATGTCATTTGTAAATAAAACATGTGATGTAGGAGGGTCATCTGTCTATGTGTTACTTTCATTTGTTAATAAAGAAACTGACTTGGCCTTTTGATAGGCCATCCCTTAGGTGGGTGGAGTAGACAGAACTGGATTCTGGGAGAAAGAAAGCAGAGTNGCCAAGAAGAGGCTAGATAAAATGGGCCAGGCAGTGCTTAAATGAATACAATTTCCATGTAATTATTTCAGGGTAAGCTAGCTGGGATCCAGGCAGGAACGCAGCCCGCCATTCCTTATCACTACAAACATGGACGTCATCAACTCCCTGACGTGATGCACTAAGAGCACACCAATTCTGTGGTGTTGTGTGCAAGCAGCACACTCAATCCAGCAGCACCACTGGAGCTCCTCGTCTGGAGCATTGTTACAAAAATGCACATCTTTCTCCTTAGGAGAAAACACTGAACAGAGTATGTTGAAAGAGTTCTAAAACAAACAGCGTCAACAATAACGAAAAGCCCATCCGTTGTCTTCAAAGGGGCAAAAAAGGTGTGAGGTACAGAGAAGGGCTAAGAGATTATCATATATTAGAAGAAAATAAGAAGAGTATCACTTAAATGTTATGCTGCACTGCGGAAAAAACCAAAAGCCATTAGTGAGAAGACTAGGAAAATTTCATTAGGACCTGCTGTTTGGTTAATGGTATTGTAGCCATTGATTTCTCTGAGTCAGAGTGTTGTGTTCAGGTCAGGTAAAAAAAGTGCTTTCCTAGGAAGCAAGTGAGGAAGAAATAAGAGCTCTTAGTATTATCTTTACAACTGTTCCATACATCTAAATGTATTTCAAAATGAAAACTTTAATAATCCCAGTCTTCAGGGATTCTCATACGCAACCAAGACTGAGGACTCTAGTTTAAGGTGGACTGAATTGTCACCAGAAGCTAGCTGTTACTAAACCTGGCTGCAATGTCCAATTAACTTGCTGTTAAGCAGGTGTAATGCATTTTTTTTAAGTTTCCTTGACCTTGGAGTGTCTTTAGAGAGAGTGATAGTGAGCATATTCAACATACAGTCTTGAAAAGGATTAGTAATCAAAAGAGACCTCTGCATGATTTAGCAGCAGGACTCCTCCTTCCCTGCCACACACATGCACATGTAGGGAAGGAAATTATAGAACATTCCCTACTTTCTTAATGAACTTTCCATATCAAGAATGCCAATGACCTTCACCCTCTCTTAAATGCCTGAGTTCTTTCTATCTGATTTTGTGAATTTTTTTAAGATATAAAAGGGATGTAGTTTAACTTTAGCTTGTTATATAAAGGGGGAAATCCCCTTCATAATAGTATTTCTAGAAGTGAAAAATTATCATAGCTTAATGGAAAGGAAGGATGCAAAGAAGGAAGGAAAAACAAAAAATTGTTTGTTTTCAAAGCCCAAATTTAGAAGAGTATTTTTTAAGGAGTCAATATTAAATAGATAATAAATTAACAGTTCCTTTATTTCATATAAGCACAAGAGAGCTTAAGGAAAGACGGCTGTTATTATGTGCCTGTTTGTAAGATACTAATCACAATGTTTATAGGCATTCCTCCTTCATCATTTGGAATAATAATTATATTCAGTTTTATAACAGCTTAAAGCTCTTACTTCCTGCAGAAAGATCCTCAGATAAGAGTGGTCATTTATATGTCTTAAGATAAAAAAATTTAAGTGTTTTTATGGAAACCATTGAGGATTTTCACTGGCTGATAAAGACTTTTAATCTGTAGATGCTGACGTCAAAGCCTGTACTCAGAACATAATCCAGTTGTCCCTGTCAGTTGGCCCACGTCTTTGCTCGTGGTTTCTTCATCTTTTCTCATGTGGTATATGCAGTGTTGACACGACATCTTTTTCTCTTTTTAAGTGTACTTGAAATAGGGTAGTTTCTAAATATATATCACTATTTTTAAGTTGCCTTTTTTTCTGAGTTTTTTTTTTTAAATTAAGAATAGATTAAGGAAAAACACCACACTCAGTTCTGGAGAAACTCAATACCTAAACTAGTTCTTCCTTATCACTTGGGTATTTTGGGCTTGCTTTTGATATACTAAAGTTTAGTGATCATTGCTGACTAAATGAATACAACCCCCCATTTTTAATCAACACCCTAAGTTCTTTTATCCCTCTACTCCTCCTCCATCATGGCCTACAATAGCCTACAATGACCTACATGACCTCGTCTTTACTTGGGTCTACATAGCTCTTTTCCTGAGCACAAAAGCGTTGCTGCAGCGAGCTCCACAGCTAAGTTGACTCTCATTTTAGATTATCACACCCCTCAAAGGGCCTTTGGCGTTACTCAGAAATCATCTCCCCAGAAACTGTGCTTCCCTACCCAGCATGATTTTAATTTCAAACTTGCAATTTTCACACCTCCCACCCTCTCATTCTTAACTGAATACCTCACTTCATGTTTCATTCAGAAAATAGAAAACACAGAATGAAAACTCCATCTGCCCACAACTAAATCTAGAAAACTCAGTTCATTTGCCCTCATCACTGTAATGTCCCCACCTGTTACTATGGAGGCCAGTGTCTCTACTGGTGCCCTAAATCCCATATCCCCATGTTCAAGGACACGTTTTCTGGTCTTGTCTTCTAAATCTCTCCTTTTGCCCCTCACCACTTCCACGGCAATGAGAACACATCCATATACATCTTTTTGAAATGTAGTTTTTTAGTATGACTTTCCCTTCTGCAATGAAGATTTTTCTAGGTCTTTTCTGAGTCTCATTTTAAGAATGCTCACGTGCTCCTTTCTCTCTGCACCTCTCCCCCTTTACATGCTCTTAATCCCCCATTTTCTGCTTTCATCTTTTCTTTCATTGAAGGTGGGATATGTTGACTGTTTGGTCAGTTAGATTGAGTTCATGTGGACATAACTGGGAAAGCCATTGCCCTAAAAATCAGTTCATCAGCCCTGGTTTCAATCCTTCAGCAAACGAGAATTTGGTTTCTAACCTAGGTTCCCATTCCGAATTAGAGAAAAAGAAAAGTACACAACCTATTAAGCCTTGGAAAGCATCTCCATTAATCTGCTGAGTGTTCTGGAAAATAAGAAAGAAAGGACTAGATACTGAGTCTAAATGGGAAGACATCCTTTTGTCAATGACTGGTTATTTTACATTAGTGAGTGTGGATCATGTTGATTTTTAACCCTAGTGGGTTATATCAGCTAAATATGCTTCTTGACTCATAAGCAAGATAATCCTGGTTCTAGAGGCGTCAGTGTGCACAGGCTGAACAACAGTCTGGGGCAGCAGATGCTGACCCAAGTCAGGCAGGTGCAGCTCCAAGCTAAATGACATAGCCAATATGTGGATTAGATTAAGTGGAAAATAATCTTTTCATCCTAATTAAGATATGCCTCAAAATAAGCAGATCTTTAACATATGGAGTGAAAGTAATTGAATTGGAGAAACTCAAGAAATTGACAGAGAAATGTGTCAGATGGCAGACAGAAATGGAGAACAGAATTCTGAGTCAAAATAACAACTAGTGAGTTTGGTGCAAATTTTCCAAAGGAAAAAAATCGAGAAATGTTTTGTTCAATTTTGAGTGATTCCCATGAAAACACATTTTTTGAAAAGCAATTTTGGTTTAAAGTTAACTGTTAGATATTTGGAAAGTTTACTCATGAATTACATGAACCATCCCATTTTCTAACAGTGTTTTTAGCTCAACTTCTAATGTGTATCTTGAACACAGCCATCGCTAACTCTTTCCACTGCTTCAAGCAGGGTCCTTGGCAGCAGCATCTCTTACATAGGCTATGGCAGTAGTATTCCAATCTTCCTCCGATTCTTCCCCCTCAGGAGTTTCCCTCTTCACAGAAGACAGAATGACCTTTTGCATATGTAAATCAAATCATACCAGTTGCCTGCCTGAAATCCTACAGTGGTTCCCATAGCAATTATGTAAAACCCACATTACTTCCTATTACTTGCAGGGACCCTATGTAATCTCCTCCTGAACAATCTCTTATCATCTTTCCTGTAGACAATTATACTTTGGCTATGTCCCAGCTCATTTTGGTTCTCAGGGCTTGCAAATTATATTCCTTTTGACCTGAAACCCTTCCTCTACCTTTTTCCATCTCCATTCACCCATTATTTCAAATATTATCTCCTCAGAAAGGTACCATTTTCTAAAGCAGTGCCCACCCTCATCTTCACACCATCCTACCCTTTTCTCTTCATATTAAATGTTGTACTTCTTTTGGCAGACAGTCATCGTTTGCTGCAAGAACAACCAATACTGAAAGAGTTACTGAACGGTTGTCCTGTTTAAAAACTCTGTTCATTTTCTCCCAATAAACCAGGGTTGTATTAATGCAATAGAACTGTTAAGATTATACATAAAGCTGACTTTGCTCATCATTGTAGCCATGACTAGCTGTATGAGATAGATCACTACACGGAGAAATCCAGGAATGACCATGAACACTTTCTGCTGTCTTTATCCAGGGACAGAAAATGGTCTCTTTGAAATGGTTAGCTAACTACGAAGAAACCAAATTTGTACCTCACCTTTACTTTGAAAGACCAAGGTATTTTTTCTTACACTTTAGAATCTAGGTTAAAAGTATAAATCCATGAAATCAATGGAAACTGCATTTCATTTTTTTTTCTACCCAAATCCTTTAATGAAAGACATTGAAATCCAGTTCCTTTGTAAGTACTTATTCATTGATAAAAACGAATTGCACATTGGTTAAGAGGGTGATACTGGTATCTTTGTTGATATTTGTGTTACAAATTGGTACATGACACACTTTTGTGTCATAGAGATGACTAGTAGCAGAAGCTGCATTTCTGGCAAGCCACCAGGTATCCTGGAGACTCTGGCTCTTCACAAAGTATCTGGACTCTGTGCTCACCTTGCTACCCCCTGTGATGATTAATATTGATTGCCCACCTAAGAGAACAGTGATTCTTAATCTTCCTAATGCTATGATCCTTTAATACAGTTCCTTATGTTGTGGTGAGCCCCAACCATAACATTATTTCATTGGTACGTCATAACTGTAATTTTGCTACTGTTATGAATGATAATATAAATATCTGATAAGCAGGATATCTGATATGGGAACCCCCAAAAGGGGTTGAGACCCACAGGTTGAGAACCATTGGTCTAGTATCATTGATGAGGCCAGCTTCTGGACAGCTCTGTGAGGGATTATTCATATTAGGTCAACTGAAGTGTGAAGATCCAATTGAAATGCATGGAGCCGTGTACAGATTCTACACTTGAACTGGATATTTAAAAGGAGATACCAAACTAAGCACAGACATTCTCTCTGCTTCCTGAGTGTGTACACAATGACCCACCACCTACATATAACTTCTGCCTTCATGCCTTTCCTGCTATCATCAACTCAATCTCCTACAACTGGAACTGAAAACAAGTCCTTCTTCCTCTGCCGCCTTTGTCAACTGTTTTGTTGCAGCAATGAGTCAGAACTAGCAGCCCCTCTGATGCACAGCCACAGCTCTATTACCTTTCTTACATAGCACTTATTTTGAAGGCCTCTTGCTTGCCTGTGCTTTTGCTTGGTGCCTGCATTGTTCCACTGAAAGGAAAGCTGCGTGAGGATAGATGAATACCCGCTTTGTGGCTGGGTCACTCACACCTAGAACTATGACTGCTGCTTGATGAATGTTTGTTGCCCTGGTTTCTGAGCTATTGTTTTCAAATATCAAATTCAACGTTCTGTAGTCAGCTTAGCACAATTAATCACATTTCTCTCTTAGAGTTCGTTTCCAACTGGCTTCTGCCCATTGAAAGCAATAGAGGAAAACTGAAAGGCTGGGGAAGGAAAGGAAGAAAAACCCTCTTGCTTTTCATTTTTCTGTTTCTTCTCTCAGCACCTCTGCTGTGGGACAATGGTCTGTATTCTGTGAATTATATTTTAAATAAACGCTGATTTGTCAGTAGCCAGGCAGGAAGTATAGGTCGGACAACCAGACAGGAAGTAGAGGTGGGTCAATGAGAATAGGAGAAGAAAGCTTGGTCAGCACTCCTGTCCCGCAGAGCAAGCAAGATGATACTGCCTCGCCGAAAAAGGTACCAAGCTATGTGGCTAACATAGACAAGAATAATGGGCTAATATAAGTTATAAGAGTTAATAAGAAACCTAAGCTAATGGGCCAATCAGTTTATAACTAATAAGGACCTCTGTGTGATTTCTTTGGGACTTAACAACTGTGGGAACTGGGCAGGACAGAAAACTCAAACAACACACCTCTGCCGTGATACGGCTTCACCCTGGTAGATCCAGTTGATTCAGCAGCAACTGCTTCTGATGTACAGGTTTTCACAGTCAGTATCAGTCTCAAGGTTCTCTTTCGTATGTACCAAAACAAATCCGGCAGCCTTCTCAAAGACTGTGTCTGAGCTGCACAGCTGTCTTTTTCTGAGCCGGGAAAGACAAAATGCAGCAGCATATATAGCTTACCCTTTTTAATAGTCACGGTATAAAAGTGGGGAAGAACTAAATGTAAGAAACATATACCACTTAGCCCAGTGAATCAAAAATATCATCTAAGTTGGGTATAGTGACACATGACTGTAATCCCAGTATTTTGAAGGGGTATACAAGAGGATCAGAAACTTGAGGCTATCTTGGGGTAGGTAATGAATTGGAGGTGAGCATGGCCTACATGGGATAAACTCTCATAAAGTTAAAAAAGTTTTAATCACTGTAAAAATTAGTGCTGATTAATCCTAACTCTTTTGCCATATTCTGTCTTTAAAATCTGGTCTTTTTTTTCCAGGTCTGCTAACCAGCCACATTGCACATGCTAAGAATACCCCCGTGGCTAGTTCTAGCCATATTGGTCACTTCAACATTGGAACATTTCCAACAGCTTCCTGTGCTTGTAGTCCCAGGTGAGGAGGTAGCCTTCTGCTGTTATGACTTCTATGACACCTGCATGTTTGCATACCTAACCTTAATTCCGTCTTAATAATAAGTGTGCTTTCTCTTCCTTAACGGGATCCTATCTATTTCTGTTTGATAAAGTAGTGATGGAACGAGAAAAAAATGAGATGTTTACAAAACAAATTGTGACACAGGCAAAATGGCTTTATTATGTATTAGGAACGGGGGGGTGGGAAATGGAGAAACCCCAAAGGAGGAGAGTTTGGAAGACTGGGCATGTAAACTGAAGTCTGTTCACACTGAGCTTGGAAGATTTTGCCTTTCACGTGGACTGTGGACCACACTGCAGTTTGGTCACTCTCTCTCTACTTCCTTTTTCCCTTTCACATCACAAAAAGAGATGCAATTACTATCTGATGGATTTCGGCCAAGGCTTTTATAAAAGCACAAGATGGGTTTTGGAATTATCCATGTTTAACATCAAAACAAGTTGCAATATCTTTGCCCTTAGCAATCTGGGTAAATTTTAAAATGTTCACCCTTTGTGGGCCCTGTTGTTAGCGGCTGGCTTTATGTAAAGTTTATGTGATTAAAAGTTAAAGACACACAAATTGATAAACAAAGAACTATCCATTTGCTTGGTTAGAGTAGCATGGAATTAATTTAATTATGTTCAACTTATCAACTACATTCTGCCAAATTGCTTTTTTGTGTACAAATACAGCTTTGGTGGTCAGTGTATTTTATATTAGAAGCTCTGAATATGATTGCAAAACATTTATTTTCACCATATGCTGTATGCCAAGAAATAAAACTGTATCTCCATGGATTTGTGAAGAGAATTATTATTGCTATTGTCATTATTAATTATTGTTGTTATTTTGGGAGCAGAAAGCAATGGACTGAGCGATTCTGATTTCATGAAATCAAGTCACAGGGTGTAGGGAGTAACTCCATCAGCAAAGTATTTCTAAGTATGCCTGAGGACCTGAGTTCAAGCCTCAGTAACAAGGTTCAACAATGCTGGCCCAAGGTTTTTATAACCCAACACTGGGGAGACAAAGACAAGACACTCCCTAAACATCACTGGTTAGAGAACCTAAACTAAATGATGATGCCCTGGTCCTAGAAATAGACCCTGTCTCAAGAAAGAAGAAAAAAAAAGTGGGTGGCCTCCTGGAGAATAATGACAGCTTTGAACACACACACACACACACACACACACACACAAATTAGGCAACAGTCCTGTTCTTATAGCTCCTGTTACAGAGCTATGAATTCCACCCTCTGTTGTTTAATCACATTTCTTTTCCCTATTAACCTTTCATTCGTTGGTGCTCTCATTCCCTGATATTCTTTTGCTAACTTTTCTTCTCTTTCTACTTTGAATAATCATTTTGTTTGTTACTTAATGAGTTTTTTCTTCAAGGATGGAGAAACCAAGACAGACTGAATAAAGTCTCCTCCCACCTCTCTCTTTCTCTCTCTCTCTCTCCCTTCCCTTTCCTACTCCTTAGTCTCTCTTTGCATTTGTTCTTGCATCTTTTCTACAGACCTGCTTTGGTGTGAATGCCTCATTATGACTTTCTGTAAATTCCCAGTCTCTGTTCCATTCTCTCATCTTTCCTTTTCTATTAATATAAATTTTCAGCGCTTAGATCAAGACTTTTCTCTTTGAGGCAGCATGTGAACTTTAGTTAATCCTACGTGAATGCTCCTTTATTGAACTGCTGCAGAAGGCAGGAGGGAGATGAGACTCTTGCCATCCCACAGGGGTCAATTTGGTGTCTGATCAGAAGTCAGATAGGCCCTGTGCTTAGTTCTTTATTAAGACTGGGAGATAAAGGCTCTTCGTCTCATGTAACAGTGCCCTGAATTTACACAGTGCCCTTTTCCTGAGGACCCCAAAAGAATCTGGGCACATTTTGCCCACACTCTTATGGTGTCCAAGGAAATAAATGCTTGCCAATATACCTGTGTGCTGAGGAGAAACACAGTGGGGTAAATAGGATTTGCTCAATGGGATGGAAACAGCTGTAATAGTCTCGCTCCTCCTTTCAGCTTTGGTCTTCCAGGGAATCTGTGTTTGGACGAGCACTCTTCTTGTGTACTCACTGCAGGCAGATGCTTGCTTCCTTGGCAGGATTGCATGCTATGCAAATCAGTAGCTCTGGGAGATGCAAATCTCACAGGCTGAATGGATTTTCTGTGGGCCAAAGGGCACCTACAGATTAATTGCAAAGCTGCCCTATGACATTGTTGTGAAGTAGGTTAGCAACTTGCCCAAAGTCACTTTGCCTATGAATGTTGGGCTTGAGAGAGGAGTGCCCCTTTCTGAAAGCCTTCCTAAGACCCTATGACTGTACACCAATTTCTCACTTTTCTTTACTGGTAAGTCACAGGAACCAAAATGCTGACAAAACACTCCCAGTTGTACTAGGTAGCCTAATTTGCATAGAAAAGGACATATTCACAGCTCTACCTTCTCTGGTAGTCTCTCTGGGCTTAGCTGAGCTGATTCCACACAAATTTGAATTTCCTCTCTTGTGAAGGCTCTCAGGAGACAATGTTTATCCCTCTTGGGTTAAAGCAATTAAAGTCGTGCCACCTTTGTGCTGTGATTGCCTGAGGCTTTGAGCACATTGTATAGAACCACAGAGTTGAGCAAAGTGAGGAAGAGAATTTCTTTATACCCGACACATCTGCGGGAGTTTTAGGTGGCTTCCAACAACATAAAATCATTCGCTTGAGGGCCAGGGCTCCCGCCAGCTCACCTGGGCACGGGCTGAATGCCAGATGTAAGCAAGGCTGTGACTCTTTGTTGGGGGCTTTTCACTTCTTTCTTGACTGGCAGCTGAGTTATTTCACCCTTCTGCCTCCATGGTCATGTTCCTCTTCCAACCCTCCTCAGAGTCTTCCTTAGAAGGATGTTCATGATTACATGGTATGTCTATCCACACAACTCACGATTATTTTCCCCTCAGAGGATTATGAGGAACACAGACCTTCACTTCACAATAGAAGTACTCTAGACTCAAGAGTAGGGAAACCAAGGTAGTTTATTTTATAATGTTTGCAAAGCCTGGGTGTCAGCTCAGAATGGCAAGGGTCTGACTACCTTGTCTATTGCCATGCCTTCCCTGTCACAATGGACTCTGTCTCTGTGGAATTGTAAGGCAAAGCACACCTTTTCTTCGTTAAGTTGCTTTTCTCAAGGTATTCAGTCACATTAGAAAGGTAGTGAATACAGAAGGGTGACTCTCTGAGAAGAAAGAATTCAGAAGAGAAGAAGATAGGAAATGAGGGGTGAAAATGATTTAGTTTATTATATAAAAGAACAACACTAATTAAAGGACTTATCCCTGGGGAAGACTGATTCTCTTTTCTCTGTGGCCATTAATTATCTGTAGCTCTTCACCTAGGGATGGGCACCTGGTCAGTGGTGAAAACATGTACATAAGAGCAACACTAAATAGACTCAGCAGGATGTATTTATATATTTATCTGTGTACCTGTAACAATAACAATGAAAAAGAGGCCATGAGTTTGAGTGGGAGAGGAGGTATATGGAAGAAGTTGGAAGGGAAGAATAATATAAACAGTGTTCACACATAAAATAAAAAAATTGAAAAAATTATAAAACTGCAAAATGGTGTTTTTGTTTTTTAAGTTTCATATAGCTGGAAACTTTTCTCTGTCTTGCCTATTGACCCTGGACTGGTTTCTCTTCCCCCCGCCGGTCCCTGTATCCATTTATAAAATAATCATATAGAGGCTTAATATTAATTATAAATGTTTGGCCAGTGACTCAGGCTTTTTACTGGCTAGCTCTTACATATAAATCAACCCATTTCTAAGAATCTGTGGCCTGTGGCTTACCGGTAGTGCTCTGGCATCTTACTCCTCCAGCAGCTGCTGGTGTCTTCTTCGATTCTGCCTTCTTTCTCCCTGTATTCAGTTTGGCTTTCCTACCTAGCTATATTCTGCCCTGCCATTGGCCAAAGCAGCTTTAGTCATCAACTAATAAAAGCAATACATATTTGCAGTGTACAGAAGGACATCGCACATCAATTTTGCCTAAAATAATTGAGGTAGCTTCTTTTTTGAAAAGTTGTATTCCGGTGAACACTAGAGAATTTTTAACCTACTCTGAGTGTTTGTTGTGCTGTTCTGACTCTACAAGTGAGAGAATTTTCTGGTTCGCCTCTATGTTTGCCAGCCTATATCCAAAGGCAACAATGGAAGGATATTGCTTTTCTCAGACTCAAACCTATCAACATATATTTACTGGATTTATACTTTTGACCATTCTGAGAAGCAGTAAAGAAATAAAGTTCTCTGGAGTATCCTGTGGGTTGGCTTGTTATGTGGGACTTGGGGGAGATTTTTCCTTATGAGCGACTCCCTTGCCTCTTTTCCCTTCATGTTATATAATTGATATTTTTAGTACCCTGTGGCATCTACATCTCCTCAAACGTCTGTGCTACTTTGATTTCCTTAAAAGGGACTCTCAGGGTTGTGTGTTTAGATTTTCACGGTCATTCCTTTTTGTTTCCTTAGGGTTCAAACTATTTTCCTTCTATTTTTTGCTCTCCGTGGTTGAAGTAGTAAAAACAAAGGCAGGAAGATCCTGGAAACATTCTGAAATTAGCTACCATTTGTCTTCTGTGGAGAAGTCTCTTTACAGAAAACAGAATTCTCCTACAGAGTCCATGCAAATGTGAAAAGGGCTTCAGGGTATTCTCAGATTTGGGGAGGACTAAACTCCTCCAGGCTTTTGGTCGGGCTTGAAATGCTTTACTTCTGCGTTCAAGGAAAGAATCCTGGGGTGCGAACTCTTGTGAGAACCAGTATAGAAATGTCTTTGGATTACAGTAGAATCAGCACCTAATTCAGAAACACATCAGGTGCACTGCGGCCTTCTTCAGTACTTTGTAAGTGACTTATAATGGATATGGGGAATAGTATCACACTTTTCAGTCATTATTTTTATGTTTACAGCTATTTTTAATTTTTTCCCTAGGTAGCATGTTGAACATTCTATTTTTTATAGAATAAGAAAAATAACACTAACTGGACAGGAAGTTTCATTTTTTCCCCAGTAGTCTTAAACTATTAATATTAATAGGTAGATGGATAGCTGTGCTGGATGACTTGACAAGATGTTTAAATTATCATAACAGTTAGGTCCTCCAGATCATGAGGAGAAAACCTACAGAATAAAGGGATGGTGGGCCTACAGAGAAATTTTGTCAGGTTTCATCCCTATAACCTATGTGTCAATGCCATGGCTCTCCTGATTCTGCTTCGATTTATCCATGTCTGCTGACGTAATTACTACTCTCCTGCTTAGGGCACCATCACCTCTTATCAGAACAACTTGTAAACTGTCTATGGTGTATGCCTTTTCTTCCCTAATATCCTGTGTGTTCCTTCTAAAATCCACAGAGGGGAGGGAGATTCCTAGGTTAAAAGCTTTCAGGACAGCACACAGTCTTGAGAATGGAATCTGGACTCCTTGTCTGGTCCCATCACATTTTCTGGGCCTGCCTTGATGCTTACAGCCTCGCCTCTCTAGTGTCTTCTCTTGTGGTACATGGTAAACGGTACTGACATGTTAGTGAGCACCTTCGATACGCTGTTTGCAGATGCTGTTAGGTTCGGCCTAGATGGCTCTGCCTCCTCATTCTCTGACTCTTAGTCTCGCCCCAATTCTTCTGACCTGTGGTTTTTGAACCTGGATTAGTTCAATTTAGCAGGGACCTCACCTACAATCTTTAGAAAGTCTTACCCTCAGAATAATTTATATTCCCTTCCCTTCTGTTTCCTAAGGCTCAACATTTAGCACACTGTGATATTTGATTTTTTTTTGATGAATGTGCCTGACAGCCCATATTTGTGCTGTCCATTGTGCTCACCTGATGGCAGTGAAGGAAACATTTGTTGAATTTATCATGAAAATGAGAGCAGACAAGGAAAAAGCAAAATAGACGCTAGTGGGAAGGGTCAGCTGGGAGTAGACCTCTATTCTATGTTCTGTGTTGTTTTCCAAAGAGGAGGCATGCGTGTAGCACAACCAGTACTTCTTGTTTCTTTCATCTTACTTCTCCATAGCACTCTAAATAGGTCTTAAAACATGATACGTGCTATCATCTGATCTCCTCCAGCTTTAGCGCCTATAAATTAACTCTAATGGCTTCACATTTTCTTGTTTATTCCTGTAAGAGTTTTTGAAGGACATTTGCATTTATTTTTGTTTTCAAAACCAGCTTAATGCATTTTAATGGCAAATTTACAGAGCTAGTCCAGAGTACAGAAGAGACTAAATTAAGAGCACTCTCATGCGGGAGCACTCAGACAAGTGTCGTGGGCGGGAGAGGTATGTATGTAGTAGGGTGAAAAACTGCAGACAACATTTTTAAGTATTTTCAGAAGAAATGTAGTTGTTTTAACAAACTCTAAATGCTGGCATTACCTGAAAAAAACGTATCAGTTCATCTGAAATTGTTCTATAATTGGACACTTTCACTTTTCAAGGCCTAAGGACGTGTAGATCTCCCAGGGACAGAGCCCAGGCAGAAGGACACTGTAGCTGCAGTGTCACGAAGGAACAAGACAACAGCAACAAATAGAGAAGAGATATAAAACAAGATGCAAATGCTGGACTAATGGCACTGCTTCTTTTCCCTGCCTGGAGACTCCAGCATATAATAAGAAAATCCTTGCTCACAGAACTAGGCCAGGTTTATATAGATTTGTAGTAAGACACTCTAGAAAACCATTCTGTTGCTATCTGACCCCCTTGAAGCAAAGCTCTGCTGTGTTGCTTTCTTCTTACTATTTTTGGATCTCTATTAGATTGATATGTTGTCAAATAAAAACCATTAAGAAACTTTAAGCAGAAGTATTGGATGTGCCGACTGAATCATTTTTGTGTATAACTAAGGCTTTACATCCCATAACTTGGACTAAAATTTAGACAGAATTAAAACGAAACAAACAAACAAAGAAAAAACCCTGAAGTATACAACTTCTTTGTGTCCAATTTGTTCATTCACAGTAATGTGTTTAGTTATCTTGACTCCCTTGGGTTCTTTTAATTACATTTTGTTGCTCAGTGGCCAAAACAATGTAATTTTATTATTATTATTTGACTTTAGATTTCCAGAAATCAAGTGTTAAAATGCAAGAGCCTACAGGGAGCATTTCTCATTCAAGCCATCAAAAGAAGGAAGCATTCTAACGCAGGGTTCTCCATCATAGTGGATTTCTGAACATATTCTTCACCTGTGTAAGATGCACTATGACTGTCTTTTGACAAAATTCTTACATGTCTGGCATAGACAGCACACAGGTTGCTCTCTTTCCAAGTGACTAACCAGATTGGCCTTACTAGCTGCCTCCAAACTTCAGTAGAGAAGCCCCAGAAGTGCAGATTTGTTTGAAGCCCAGTGTAATTTTCTCTCACTGGAAGCAAAGTCAGAGAATCAGAAGTTCAGAAGGTTTCTCATAGCATCTGATTTCCTGGATGGCCACAGTGTCAGGTCTGTAAAGATGAGTGTTTTTGCACTCCAACAGTAGGATGAACTTTTGCAAGAGGATTTGTTCCTAGTGGCTTCTGTGGTGTTTTGTACTGGAGAAGTTGCAGCCAGTCTGTCTTACTATTTGAACAGGAAGCTCTATTTTTTTCCCATAATATTCTTAGACCATCAATATAAATGGTTATTCACATAGCTATTGTGGGTGACTTGACTACATGTTTAAATTACCAGAATAATTTGGTTCCCTACACCATGATGGGAGTACGTTCTGCCGTACAAAGATATGAGAAACTAGGGAGCAGTTTTGTTGGGCTTCCATTCCAATCACCTATGCTTCACAAGATATGATACGAGACTTCCTTAGCTTCTCTCTGTTAAGAGTTTGATGAGCCAGTGGCCTTGCTGCTCTTAGAAGATGGCTGCTAACACACCTCTAGTTTCATATTTCAACAAAAAACAAAACAAAACCAGAAAACAAAAGTAGCAAAACAAACAAACAAAAAACAATGAAATGAAACAGAATATCCACCATTTCATGGTTGAGACCATGGCCAAAGAATGCAACTTCCTAGTGTGAAAGGGCATATCATACTCTGCAGTGTGGTGGTTTGAAAGAAAATGGCCCCCAAAGGCAGTAGCACTGTTAAGAGATGTGGCTTTATTGGAGTAGGTATGACCTTGTCAGGGGAAGTTTATTGTGGAGGTGCGCTTTGAGGTCGCATATATGCTCAAGCTTCACTCAGTGTGAGACACAGCTGACTTCTTGTCACCTGCATGAGATGTAGGACTCTTAGTTCTTCAGCACCATGTCTGCCTGCATGCTACCATGTACCACCATGATGATAATAGACTGAACTTCTAAACTGTAAGTGAGCCACTACAATTTAATGTTTTACTTTATAAGAATTGTCATGGCTATGATGTTGCTTCACAACAATAGAAACCCTAGCAATAACAGAAATTAATATCAGGGACTGGAGAATTGTGTTAGGCCTGACCATGCTTTTGTTTGAACAAACGTGGACCATGGGACTGTGGACTAGAAAAACAGTTGAATGCTTTAAGTGCTGCTTAATGGGCCATACTAGTAGAAGAGTGGAAGAATGTGATTTGATGAACTGTGGATGCCTTGCTCAAGAGGTTTCAGAGAAGAATATTAATATGTGGCCTAGAGATCATTATTGTGATATTTTGATGAAGAATGTGGCTACATTTTACCCTTGCCTGAAGAGTCTGTCTGAGCATAAAGTGAAGAGTTTTGTATTAATTCCATTTGCAGAGCCAGGTGTGGTGATGCATGCATTTACTCCCAGCACTTGGAAGGCAGAGGCTGGCGGATCTCTGTGTTTGAGGCCAGCCTGGTCTACTGAGCAAATTCCAGAACAGCCAAGCTTAGACAGTGAAAGAAAGTATCAAAACCAGAAAGTTGACGAAGATGTAATTGAACAAGGGAGGCATGTACCATTATCAACAAGCAGCAGAATTTGGCAACTTTGGCCACGTGGTTCTAGCATTAGCATCAAGGAGAGAAGAAAGGGCATATCTCAGGAAACAAATAGCTCCAATGTGGACAGCTAAATCCACTTAAAACCTGAGAGAGTTTAGGAAGGAATTCTAGATACAAAACAGAGTTAAGCATGGCTTCATGGTAGCAACATTTCTCAGGTGGGCTCTGTATGCTAGAGGCTAGTATGTCTCATTTAAGAGAGGCTTCCTGACTCTTTAGCTGCAAAAACCTTGCAGCTGTTTTAAGAGGTTCCACCACCAAACACTTAAATGATGTTGATGAATAGCCAATAGAATGCTTCTTGGTGGTGGCAGAGACTTTGAAACTTCATAGAGTTATGAAAATAAACATGGCTCTGGCCAGTACCTCTACCATGAGGCTAGACTCACAGAAAGCTAAGGAATAGGGTGGATCCAGCTGTCAAAACCATAACTTTAATCATAGCCATGTCACTTAGCAAATTAAAGACTCATGTGGTCAGAAAAAAAGAGATATACAGTAAAGATAGATTCAGACAAAGAAAACCTCTAAATGGTTTATAGTGTGTCTAAAAATATATGTAGGCTTGAGAGAGAAAAGAAAAAGGATAAAATCCTTAAAATAAAAAAGAAAGAGAGTAGTTGGGTATAGTGGCACACACTTTTAATACCAACACTTGGGAGGCAGAGGCAGGCAGATCTCTGTGAGTTCAAGGACAACTTGGTCAACAGAGTGAGTTCCAGGACAGCCAAAGATACACAGAAAACCTAGTCTCAAAAAAAAAACCCAAAAATTAAAAATAAAATAAAAGAAATAGAGTTTAAAATAAACCATGTAAAAATGGAAAATACACAGAGAGTCTGAATATTGTATGTTATTGTGTTGTCTTTGAATGGTTTGATGGCTGAGGAAGGAGCAACAGCTACTAAAAGACATGTGATTACAAATGCTGCTGGACTAATATAACATATACATTTTAAAAATGCTTTGAATTCAAAATTTAAGTCAAAAGATATGTTACTTTGGAGAAGAGGATTTGTTTTTGTTTCCACAGAAAATGAGAGGCTGTGGATTCATCCTGGGCTAAGAAAAATTAGGTTTCATCAAGGAAGACCCCCTGAGAAATCTCTGATAGGAGCAGATGGCCCAGATGTTTGAGTTCTACATCCAGAACTGATTCAATACTGCTGCCTGAGATGATCAAGCCTCCCAGAATACTCTAGTCAGGACTTGATCATAATTCTGAATTTTTTTTAGGTCACCATAAAATTATCAGCACCACCAATCAGCAGGAAGTAACCTAGAAAACTATGCCCACAATCCCAAAAAATGGACTATGGATATTTTTCTTTGTTTAGAGTGTTGGTTACAAGTTGTTATGGATAATGGTTAAGAAGATAAACAAGGGAGATTAGATTTAGAATTCTTGTTTAAAGAAAGGGGGAGTTAGTGCTGTGGGACAATGGTACTTTGTAAAGATTTGTCACTTGTGTTCTAACAAAATGCCCATTAGCCAGTATCCAAGCAGGAAATAGAGGTGGGGCAATGAGAACAAGAGAATTCTTGTAAGAGGAAAGCCCAGTCTGCGGTTGTCATCCAGATGCAGAGGAAGCAAGATGATAATGCCTCACTGATATAGGTACCAAGCCATGTGGCTAACACAGATGAGAATAATGGGACAATTTAAGATATAAGAACTAGTTAATAAGAAGCCTGAGCTAATAGACCAAACAGTTTATAATTAAAGTTGACCTCTGTGTATTTTTTTGGGTTCGAATGGCTGTGGGACTAGGTGGGACAGAAACCTCTGTCAACACTAATGTATGCTCAAGCTTCAGTCAGTGATACACAGACCACTTCCTGTTGCCTTCAAGATGTAGGCCTCTCAGCTACTTCTCTAGCATCAAGTCTGCATGCATGCCACAATGTCCCATCATGTTGATAATGGGCCGAACCTCTGAACTGTATGCAAGTCACCACAATTAAATGTTTTTCTTTATAAAAGTTGTCATGGTCATGGTGTCTCTTCACAACAATAGAAACCCTAACTAAGAACTGGTAATGTAGGGAGGTACCAAGTTTTATGTAAATGGAATCTAATTCATCTTTTCTTACTTTGCATAGTAAAACCTCTTATAAAATAGTGAACTTTCTCCCCTTTGCTTACAGGCATCTGCAAGCATTAAGTCAACGTAAAGAAAACTAAATATTTAATAAAACATAGATTTTTCTAAAAGATTTGCTTTTGCTATCTCCTAATAACTTAAAATGCAATTAAAAATACACCCTCTAGTTATTGAATTGTTTCTGAAGGTCTGTTAAAGCAAAGTAATTAGCAGGGAGACAGAGAATACATAATCAACTTTCTATCCTCTTGCTGTTATAAATCGATTGGGCCTTTTCTTTTGCATTTTCTGTTAGACAAACTAGTCGAGCATGGTGGCTTGTGTCTGCGATTATGGCACCCAGTAAGTAAAGGCAGGAGGATCATTGTGGCTTTGAGGGCAGTCTGAGCTATGTAACACGTTTTAGGACATCTTTGGTCAGAGTAAGAGCTTCCCTAAAAGAAAAGAAAAATATGACATTGAAAGAATTCTTTCCTTTATCATTTATTTAATACAGGCATCTGTCAGTCAGAGATGACCAATTGAGACATTCCTTAGTCATATGGAGATAAATATGTTAAATAATCATTAAAAAGAAGTTTGATGGCCACAGTGTTTGAGACATGCACAGATACCATGGGAAGATATGAGTCCAGTGGTGTGATGACAGTAAGGGATGAAGAATAAGAAAGGTTATTTGGAGGAAATAGGGCAAGGGCTGACATTTTGAAATGTAAGTAATATATTGGAAATACACTTACATGTATAAAAAGGAATAGAAAGCTGAAGGAAGGGAAAATGTAAGAAGAAAGAGAAATGAAGGTTTTGCTCTATCTGCTTGTATGTTGGTATTCCTGGAATTAGGACTTATTAGGCAGAGGTTAGTCAAGATGGGATGGCATACAAAAATTGGTCAAATAAATAAAGTCATATGTGAATGGGGTTTGTATAGGTCAAATTTTTTTTGCATGTATAAATAGATTGCTGTTGTTGACAACACAAAAAAAATTAGAGAAAGAAATAGTCTCCAGTAAAATAACTCAGATTTTAGTAGGATAGGAAGACATGGCAGCAAATGGTTTTGTAAGTATAACATTGGAGAATGTTTTGATATTATCTTAGAAGTGTCTGGGAATATTGAGGGGCTTGTAAGTGGGGTGACAGTGTGATCATTTTGCATTTTACAGTCTTTCAGCATTGGGAAGAACAAAGTGGAAGATTCTTAAAAGTATTTAGGAGATTTGGCATATTGATCTTGGGGACATGATGAATATAACAAGGGTAATAGCCAGTGAAGGCAATGTCATGTTGTATTGAAAACAGAATTGTTTAACTACAAATTACTTGATCACTGTTAGAAAAGGGTTTGTTTTTGGTGGAAGGAGGCTCTCAGGTTTCTTACTTAGGCATTCAGAAGGAAGTCTGCCATGCTGGAGAGATGACTCAGTGGTTAAGAGCTATAGCTGTTCAGAAAACTCAGAGCTCAATTCTCAGATACCCTGTGGCCGTTCATAACCAGCTATAACTCTGGTTCAAGCAAATCTGATGCCCCTTTATTCTCTGGCATGCGGCATGTGTGTGAGGCACAGATATACATGTCATCTAAACTATCCATATACACAAAAAAGGAAGTGTTCTGACTTTTTAACTCAGCTGAAAGTTTGACTTCTATGTGAATGTACTGAGAACTCTGTTTCCTCTGTGGAGTATTGTTTCCTTGACTTTGTCTAAACTTGATAATCATTGGCTTATTATTTATTAGAGGAACTGGTCGCTGTTCTCAAAATATCAAATCAGACAAGAGCCTTCCCACACTTCCTTTGTTTGTGCTCTTGTAGAGCAGTTCTTCTGCACTTGGTCTCTATCATGTTTATTGATCAAGACTTCTTTTATGAGGCATATGCCTACCATTTTTTTCTTCTCTTCTTCATGCCTGAGGATTTACACAGTTGCTGTTGGGTTGACTGGAAGGTCTACTCACACTCTATAATGTTTCCCAGACTTTCCACTTTGGGTAATAACTACAGAAAATCTCAAGAATACGGTTTGTAAACTCATTTTTTTTTTGCTGTTTTTCTTTACCAACCATTAATAAAGTTGATATGTGAGCCCCAAACCTTTCTATGTATGATCAACAGGCCAGAAACTTGGAGTACAGACTTGGGTTCCAACTTCTGTGGAGTAACTGCTCACCATCCAATGAAACTGGAGAGCCTGGAATTGATTGTTAAGCCCTTTACACGTTTCTCTCATTCCCCTCATTCCCCCATCACTTTTTCAATGTGAGTTCATTTGTTCTAATCTGGCTCTAAAGCATGATGACCACCTTTAATGTTTCTCTTCTCATCCACATGAGGAATTTCATCCTTGAAACAGCTTCCTAATCCATCACATTCCTTCTTTTTCAGGCATCATAGCTCTGGTTCATGGTCCCACCATCCCCAGCAGACGATAGGAGAAGCATTTTAACCAATCTTTCTTTTTTAACTCCACTTTTTCTGGTTCCAGGACTTTGTTGAGCAACATATGCATCTGTGATCATATGTCCTGGCTCAAAAACTCCCAACTCGTTATTTCTTACAAGAGGTACCTTTCACAATGTGCTACCAGTCCACACAGATGTGATGCAAAGCAAACACACACAAATGGCAGAATTTGTGTTCACTTCTGCCTGGAAGCAGTTATTGCTGTCATCTTTGTAAGTCACTTCAGATAGTTTTTATTCCTTGGTTTTTAAACTAGAAATAGGAGTTCTGTCTGACATGTCCTATTCAAAGGTACATTTCTACCTTTCAAT
Organism: Bramus lutescens; assembly: GCA_001685075.1. Taxonomy (NCBI): domain Eukaryota; kingdom Metazoa; phylum Chordata; class Mammalia; order Rodentia; family Cricetidae; genus Bramus; species Bramus lutescens. The sequence continues at coordinate 84,956 of LOEQ01003361.1, forward strand.
CTTTTAAAAATGGCATACACAGGCTACTTAAATATTATAAATATGCTATGTACCTTCTTGTTCTGTGCATCTTTGCTGTCACATTTGTTTGACATTCATGTGTACTTCCTAATCATTTTTTTCTTTGTTAAATTCTTCCTCACTTCTCAAGGCCCAGATCAAATTCAGCTTTCTTCATCAAACCACCTGGAATAACTTCATTTACAGTGAATATTTTCTTTAGAAGATATCTCATACCATTTTACTCATAAATCCTGCAAGGTGTTGGAATTTTTCAAGTATCCATCTGCTTCTTTTCAATAGACTTCACAATCTTCCATGGGGAGGCACCATGTGTGATGAGCAATAAAGTAATTCTTGGTTTAAACATATCTTCTCATAGCAGAAGAATTGAATAACACACTCCTTTGATCAGGTAGTATTGAATATATTTATGAAACAACTATTTTTATTTGTACTTCATATTTCTGGCTACAAAACTTTCTTACTTAAATCTTTACCTTTGTGCTGAAATGACCTAGTCTCATGGAGATAGTCATTGGTTGGTCAGTACACTTTGACAAGCTCTTATATTAATGTTGAAGGTATTGACCATGTTGAGAAGTTTTTGCCTTAGATAGTCATCAAATTGGACTTAGACTACAAAGCTCTAATTTTGTCTTTGTACATAAAGGAGAGCGATTAATTGCTGTCTATTGAAAAAGTCAGTTAATGGAATGGAAAATAAACCAGACCCAGTGTGAGACTGCTTCCTTTTCAGGACCAGAAATGCTCATAGGGTACTTGTCTGATTTAGACTCTTCAGATGTGGAGATAAAAATGCTGGCTAATTGTATCTTTAGAATGGGATAAACACTTGGGTCTTTCTCTGGGATTCAGCAATGATGTTCAGTCTCGATGATGCTTGCCATCTGAAATCGAACTGCTACAATCAGAGTAATTTTCCTTTTAGGAGCCTCCTGCAGAAGCTAACTCTCTCAGGCCACTCTAGTCCTATGTGCCTGATAAGTTCGTGGCCTCTGTAGCACTAGGGGTGAAGGAGAGGCTAGAGAAAAATCTTCCCATATCTTAGCAACTAATTGATTTAGTAGGATTCATGACATTCAACAGATATCCGTATTACCTGCCTTGTCTTTTCTCAAATCCATCTTGGAGCACAGACATGGAAAAGCAATTTCTTCCTATGGAGCTGCTTAAGTAGCCTCACATTGTGCAATAATGTCCATTGTTCAGTCTGTCTGCACAGCATGCTACTTCCTCAGTTTTGTGACCTAATTTGAGTAAATGACACATACTTTTTTTGTGGGGGGGGTGCAGAGAGTTTGAATGGATGATTAGAAAGAGGAAGAAAATTGAACACTCAACAGTATTTTATTATACAATAAGAGAAATTATGCAAGTACCAATATTTCAGTATGCAAATTGGCCCAAGTAAACCATGCTGTAAGGTGTTTGACAAGCACAGTGTCATTTAATGAGGCATAGTTGTGCCACTTACTTGAACTGTTTAAGAATCATTGTTCGTATCTGGAGAAGGACTGGCAGCTTTCACAGCCAGCACACAGAACTCATATTGGTTATGAGACAGAATAGAGTTCATTTGCTCCTATTCTTGTGGCTGTTCTTCCTCCCATTCTCCATCAATTTTAAATTCTATTCTCAGCGGTCCTTCTCTGATCCAGGAACTAGGACTTTGTGCCAAAGTTCGTTTTACCTATGGCCCTCTATTTAAATATTGGGAAAAGGAATGTGTAAGTGCCTGGGAGAAAGCTTTCTTGAGATGGAATTAAGTAAATGGAGAGTAGATGAGAAAAAGTGAAAGGGTCAGGTTTACCCAGCGGGATAAGAAGGAGTCACTGGGGGATTTGGGAGCCAATACAGACTGCATCAGACATCAGTTAATAGTGAGTCAGTAACTATGCTGGACCCATTGTTGAGCAGGAGGATTATAGATTGTAGATAGAGGATAGAATATAATAGGTATAGGACTTAGAGAGGAGGCTGGGTCCAATCCTACATTCCCAGGGTAAATGCATTTCTGCGTTTTTTTTTAAGTCACATTGTAAGGGATTTGCCACATTAATCTAAAAATAAAAATTTGTCTAAATGGCCTAATCTGTGTAAGAATGTTGGTTCTTTTTCTTAAATGAATGTCAAAAAGTTCTTATTTCCAAGCCAATTTCATTTTTCCTGTAACAAAATATAGAGAGTCTTACAAATAAAATTCATTTGGAAGCACCACTTTTTTTGTCCTGTTGACTGGCCTTAATTATTTTTCATTTTTTCTTCCGAGGATCAGTAGATGTGGCTGCTTTGTCTCTCTGAGGATAAAGCTGGAACTTTCAAATGGCCAGGAAAGTAATGTGTTCCTTACCAGTTACCCAATAGAACGAGGTAGCTGAAATTATTATTTTTATGGGTATTAATACAGAATTATGCTAGCAGAACAGTCTAATATCCTATGATGGAGGAACTGGGTACAGAAGAAATCACAGTGTTAAACAACAGCTGCCCCATCAAAGGATATTGGGAATTCACTTATCTAGATTTAAATACAAGGAAGAGCATGGGATGTGTAAGCTTTTGAGCTAGGGATGAGGATAAACTTGCACGCTCATAGAGACTGATTATTTGAAGTCTATTTTGGTTCATACAGCTGGTTCTTCCTGACTGGATTGATAGTAGATTTTTAATATTTTGCATTTCTTTCATGTTTCAGATACCCGCGGATGACTTACGCAATTATATAGTAGGGCATAGGTGTAGTCAGATAAGGGATGACCTCCAACAATCAGGGAATGACACCTTTGCTCTAAATAATCTAAGGGGGCAAGATTATTGTACTGCTCTGAAACTCTTGTGTTTATGTTAGGAATTTAAAATACAATTTTAGGGAAACATTTCTTCCATTTTCCGTGTTTCATCTCACCCAGTTAGTGTAAAATATTTACAGAGAATAGCTACAGACATGGGTATATTGTCTCAGGGATCATCTCCGATGTCTCTTCTGGCTCCATGACCTTCTTATAGTTGACAGAATCTGTACTGTCCTCTGGTACTGTTTCTCTCACACTTCTTTGCAGCATCCTGTGATATTGTAAGGACACAGGGAATAATGAATCATAGAGCACATATGCAGAGAGGAGACCTTAGCTAGCTGTTGACTTCATTTAGCTATGCTACTGTAGGCGAAGGCTGCTTGTGTGTTTCCTGGCCACCCAGAACTAAAATAGTTGCACAGGAACGATATTAATTACAACACTGCTTGGTCAATACCGTAGGCTTCTTATTAAGTAACTTTTACATCTTAAATTAACCTATTTCTATTATTCTGTGTTTTGCCACAAGGTTGTGGCTTACCAGGTAAAGTTCTGGCATCTGTTTCCTTCGGCAGCTGCATGGCATCTCTCTGACTCTACCTTCTTTTTTCCCTCTATCTGTGCTTTGGAATTCCTGACTTGCTATATTGTGCCCTGTCATTGGCCCAAAGGAGCTTTCTTATTAATCACTGCTAAGAAAACACATTCGCAGCATACAGAGGGGAATCCCACATCTCTCTTTCACAGCTCTATTTGTGACATGAGTAACTGGAAAGAAGGTTTTAGAACCTTCCCAGTATTGCTTAGATACATTCGAGAATTTTCACTTTAAACCTGAATGAAGCTATGCATCTATGTATCTTCACTGATTTTCTAAGTTTCCTTCATTGATAAGTTGTCAAATACAGCAAACAGTATTTTTTTCATGAAGCATACTTTCATGAAAATAGTAAGCATTCATATTAAAGTGTTGTAGAAAGGTCAAACTTAGTTGCCTTCCCTGTATTTTGGAGTTTACTGCTGTCTCCCTACCCATCTCCTCAGGTTGGAATTGATGTGTTGAGAAAATATTTTAATCTCCAATAGATCAAGCCAGATCAAAGGAAAGAATCATAAGCTATGTGATTGGCTATGAGACTTCCATAGTCCATTTAATTGAAATCATTTTGGGGGTGATTTCATATGCTGCAGTCTATAGAACCTCTGGGTGTATTTAGGTTGTCCTTTCAAACTCTTCCCAAGGCTTTCTGACTATATTGCTCTTCCAAAACCCTGTCTTCTGTCATAGGGAATGGGGAGGCCAGAAGATCTTTCTTCATTGCTTTTGTGAACCTATGAACATGGAAACCTTGCTCGTTGATGTTGCCATGAGGCTGGTGCACTGAAGGTGGCCACCGCTCCACAGATTCAAGGAAGCAGGGAATAAGAGAGTAGCTGATTCTTAGAAAGAAAACTGTCCCTCTCCAACTTCCCTGCTTCCATTTGTAAGAGTTAAGGGGATGTGAGACATGGAATTCAGCAAGCCGTGGAAATAGTTTCTCATTCTACAAAGCTCCCATCTCTCCTCCATTATGTGACTTGAACCAGGGAGGCCAACTCCATCATGAACTCCACTTATAACCTTGTTGGTTGCCAATGTATTGATATGAATGAACTCTCAAATCGTTTTAGCCACTCAGCCTTTCTTTCTTTCTTTCTTTCTTTCTTTCTTTCTTTCTTTCTTTCTT
>LOEQ01003361.1:89508-100943 GCA_001685075.1 Bramus lutescens
TTCTTTCTTTCTTTCTTTCTTTCTTTCTTTCTTTCTTTCTTTCATTCTTTCTTTTTCTTTCTCTCTCTCTCTCTCTCTCTCTCTCTCTTTTGGTATAATGAAATACTTCACCTCTTCACAAATAAAGGGACCACTGGTGTGGACATCACTGTATCCTCAGCCTTTCTTATGCAAGGTTTTTTCACTTTTCTAAGAAAACCTGAACTTCTGATGGTGTCACTTCTATTGTACATCCCTCCAGTGTAATGCTTTCTTCTCTCACATACTTACTGAAGAGAGGACAGGCAGTTTCTCTGCTCTTTTCTTAGTGTCTTAGTTAGGGTTTCTATTGCTGTGAAGAGAGACCATGACTATGGCAACTCTTATAAAGTAATACATTTAGTTGAGTGGCTTACATTTTCAGAGGTTTGGTCCATTACCATTATGGTGGGACATGGTGGCATGCAAGCAGACATAGTGCTGGAGAGGTGACTGAGAGTTGTATATCTTGCACAGAAAACAGGAAGTGGTCTGTCTCACTGGGCATGGTTTGAGCTTATATGAGACCCCAAGCTGACCTCCATAGTGACACACGACCTCCAACAAGATCACACCTACTCCAAAAAGACCACAGCTTCTAACAGTGCTATTCCCTTTTTAGGGTCATTTTCTTTCAAACCACCACACATTTCTAGATCATTCTACCTACATTTGTCTTCCTTAAAAGTAGTCTGCTCTCTGTTCCCTATTATCAAGTTGTACTTCTTGCTCACTATACCTTTTGCTATACCATCCCTGCCCTATACATCCTTTTGGGAAATACCCTTCCATTTTTTAAGATTTGGTTCCAACATTTCTTGACTATCCCACATCACTCTAGTCACAATCTTAATTATTTTAAAATCAATTTATAAGATTTTCGTGGTATTTTACATACTCAATTTCTTGGCCTGTTTTACGTCAGACAACCTCCTGTGGCCATGTTCTTGATGCTTTCTTTGCACAGGAACATCCATTATCTCAATTTCAAACATCTCATTAACTGATTGTCACCCATCCTCGTCTTCCGAGCTTACTCAATTACTTCACTTCCAGCAATCTTCCAATGCCTCCCACAGTCTATTATTTATTTTCTGTTCCTAACCTCCTTTCCTAATGCCCAATCAATTTTGAATTTTGTAGTCAACCGTTGTACTCATTTTCTTGCAAACACTTATAACTCCCTGTCCTTTTTCTTTTTGTTAGCACTCATTTAGCTAAATCACAATATAATCCTTCTGAACACACATAGGGGTGGCCAATTTAGCTTAGAAATGTGATAAGATCTAGGCAGGATGGTACATGCCTGTAATCTTAGCACTCAGGAGGCAGAGGCAGCAGGATCTCTGAGTTAGAGAAAACCCTGGTCTATGAGCAAGTTTCAGGATAATTAGGGCCACACAGTGAGAATCTGTCAAATAAACACACAAGCAAAGTCCCCTAACAAAATAAACAGTACCAAAAATTTGTTGTTAATAACATGGCAAGCTTTACCCTTCATCCTACCAATGTACTTAATGTCTTCATCTAAACCAGTTTTATAAAACACACACACACACGCACACACACGCACACGCACACGCATGCACGCACGCACGCACACACACACACACACACACACACACACACACACCAGATCCTGCAGGACCTTACTTGTACTCTTACCTGACAATGCTTCCTTGTATTTCACTGATAACATGAATGCTTAGCAAGAGACAACTTTCACATGCTCTCATTACTTGTGCCTTACCCTGAATTTCCTACAACTTTTTTCCCTGTAAATGAGCTATTGATATTCTTGGCTAAAGACAAACATTCCAGAAGTGATTGGCAGGCGTCTTGTATTTTCTACTCAGAGATAATACTTTAGTGATTCTATCTTTTCTTTTGTGACTCACCCATCTTCCCCTATTTTGAATGTTCTAATGAGCTTATAAGCATGTTATCATTTTCCCAATATTTAAAAGTATCCTCCTATTTTTTGAAACAAACATTCTTGGTGTTGTGCAGAGGAACACATGAATAAAGCAAAAATAACTCGGCCTTTCTGCACTAAGGGTACACAATAGCCAAAATACAGTTTATATATATATANTCTGTGTCTTTCTCCTAGTGGCTGGGGTATGACCTCATAGTGTTTCAGAATTAGTTTAAAAGAAATCAGTGCAAAGAAGTGGGTGGATGAGGGTGTTGGGTTGGGACTTAGAGGTTAAGTCTGCCACTCTAGGTTATCAAATTCTGGGAATGTATCTCCTGTCTTTGCATAGCAATAAATTTTATGATTTGCATAAACATTTTACAAGGCAGGAGAGATTTATAGAATATTGGTCTATGGTAGGACAACTACCTTTGACAGAAAATTATCATATTGTGACCCCCACTTCCTTCTCTAAATGTCCGACATTCTCCTTGAGACTATCTCAGTGTCCTGACTCACTGCTTTTAATTACTTCCTTCCATTTTGTGTGGGACTTACTCACATCATCTTTTGGCCCTACTTCATTACAGAAACCAATCTTGTTTAAGTCTTCCATGCTCCTCTCATCACTGAATCCCTAAATTAGTACTCAGATGTCATCTCATTTGACCTTTCACAAGTCACTGGCATAGGTCATCCTTGAAATACTCACTTGTTTTCTGAGCCATCTCATTTGCCTAGATTTCCTATCACTTTTCTAGACATTCCTTCACTGGTTTCTTTTGTTTCCTTAAGTTTTTAAATATGAAAAAGTGGATGAACTCGTTCTTTAAACTCCTTTGCTTTTCTCCCCTCAGTTGGAGAAGAGGCCACCATGCCTTTCCAAGCATGTCTACAAACTTGTGAGTTTATATTTATGTTTCTTGCCTGAATCCATTTTCTAAATTCCAACATCCAAATGCACCTAACTATCTCATGAGGAATTCAATTGAGATGTCTACTAACCATTACACCACACCCTGAACCTTTCCAAAGCAGATTGACTTGTAGTCTTTCATCTCCAATTGTGCCTTTACAGATTCCGCCCAAATCATAAATACTACAAACTTTTTCACCTGTTAGTTTCAAATAAAAATCTTGGCTTTGTCCTTGTACTGTCATGTTCTTTCATTCTACATTTGATTTTTTTTTGCAAATTCTTTGATTATGCTTTCAAAGTATAGTCTAAGGATATTGTATTCTTACCAACTGGCTATACTCTTGAGAAACTTGCTCCAAAGAATGCAACAGATTCCTAACAGGTCTTACTGCATCTTTCCTTGTGTGCCCTTTCCTATTGGCTTCTTTTCAACCAAGGAGATAAAGATTTGTAATGTATAACTTGAGTTCTTATCATTTCTACCCATGTGGCTCTTCCCCTCCAGTCAGACCCTGAAATATTGTTCCCAGGGCCTCTTTGACTTCATTTCTTATCAATGTCATTTCTACAAATCATACAAACTTTCTCACTTCTTGCCAGAAACACACAGGCCTGGTTCTGTCTCAGAACCTTTGCACAATCACTGTTGATTTGCCAGAAACGGGCTTCAAGCACCTGTCTGCTTGATTGTTTCCTATCCTTCAATTAGAAATTTTATTCAACAACCCTCTTCTCAGGGAAGGCTTACCTAAACTCTTTTTCTTTTCAAATTCACTTCCCTATATTAATCTGAGTACTTATTTCTTATTTAATAAAATATGGTATATATTTAACTTTCCACAAAATCTCTTAATCAATTTTATTTGCTATATTCCCTATTATAATCTAAGCACAGTGAAGGCAAAAATGTTTCATTATCTGCTGTGCGTCCCCAGTGTCTTCTCATGTGCAAGGTGCTTACATGCTTGTTGAAAAAGATGGATGCAATTCTGAACAGTTATATAACAATGACAATGGGGAGCACTAAATGAGTGACACTCGATTTTACTTACTTTATTTCTTAGTATTTCAGGGACGTAAAGATGCTTTCTAGAAGCTCATGAAGAGAGGATGCTAAAAAGCCAATTTAGGATCACTGCTTAGGATGCAGAATTGTTTTAAGTGAATAAACGATGCTTTTCTGAACTGCTAGCATTCTAAGATGTTAGGTAACTATAAAGAAAAGGCAGACCATTCTAGATGAAACAGGATATTTAAGAAAATTGAAAGAACACAGAGGATTTATGACTAAAATCACCAGTCTTTCCTAACTAAGGCACATCATCTGTGTCCTGAAAAGGAACAGGAATCAAGAGGTACAATAATGTTAGCAGAAATAAGGGGGATTTCTCTGTTTTCAAAAAGAGATATTGATATGTCCTCTGCCTTGACTTCCTTGAGTGTCTGTGATTACCAAGGGACATGGATATGGATATGAAAGAGTACTGTAGCTTCTGAAATGCCCATGAATGCGGGGATTATTTTAAAACACCATGACCCAGCAAGAGTACAGAAGATAATATAAGGCAATTAACACTTAACAGGATGAAGACCATGCTTCTTCTAGAGTCTCAGTCTTGGCTAGTAGAAGAGGAATATAGTTTAAGTAGCATGTCCTGATGGATTTTTGTGGTCTACAGTGTATACAAGATTAAGACAACTGGTTTCAAATTTAGAATTTCTGTATGTAGTTTGGGATCTTCTCACAGTAGCTTCATGAGGTTATAAAATTTGAAAAGGAAAAAGGATATTAGGCATAATATAGGTATCAGGAATCTGTTTTCAGAAAAAAACACATTTGGCCAACCACTGTAGAAGACAAGACTCCCATGGTAGGGTGTTGTGAGGGTGTTGCTTGGTTCCTGGCCACCCAGACTTGGGAGACAATCACACAGAAACTATATTAATTAAATCACTGCTTGTCTCATTAGCTCTCGATTCTTATTGGCTAACTCTTACATCTTAATGCAACCCACTTCTATTAATCTGTGTATCGCCATGTGGTTGTGGCTTACTGGCAAGGTTCTCACTTGTCTGTGCCCAGTGGCAGCTACATGATGTCTCACTGATTCTGCCTTTTTTCTTCCAGCATTCAGTTTAGTTTTCCCCATCTAGCTCTATTCTACTAAGCCACTGGCCGAAACAGCTTCTTTATTCATTTACCAATAAATTGACACATATACCGAAGGACTTCCCACACCAGTAGGGGGCACTAGAGACTTCTGGGCAAGTGATATGGTTGTATTATGAATTATGAGCATGAAAATAAAAAGATGGTAGGATGTAGAGACATGGACCAAAGGTCACAAACTTTGGGACTAAGCACATTCTGGTCTGATTGACTCACAAAGTGACAAAGCTTGATAAATCTGAGGACAGGGTGGTAAATCAAAACTCTTGTATTATACCTCTTTGGGGTCTCACCCCCTTCCCCTGTCGTTATGAAGTTTTTCCTGATTTCTCACCTCTTACAGCAGTTGAATCCTGTCTCCTCTTTTATAGTGGTCATAAAATTATTCAGCCTTCTTTAATATACAGCTGCTGCATTTGACTCTCTGATCTCCTGAAGCCCTGAATTCCACTTTATGCAGAGTATTTCATTTTATTGGTTTTTAAATTTTCTTGCTGCACCATTCATATGAGTAGTTATTCTCATATTGTGCACTGGCATTTTAAACTTGGAATTGATAACTTTGCTCACCTGAACCTTTCCTAATCTTGAATGGTACAATTAAGTTCTAACTATGTTCATTGTCAGGCCAAAGAAATGAGGGTTTTTTAAAAAACAACCTTTCACTGCATGTCAGTCCTGTCACATACTCAGCCTCCTTCCCGTACCTAATCCGGGTTTTCCACTAAGTGCACAGTACTCTACTCTATAATCACTAACAGCAACAGTTGTGAGTTCTTTTCAGAACCATGAGGTCATTACCTGACAAAATCTTATATTTTAGTATTTTTGTTCCCAAAGGTACTAGCTGTTTTTTGGCAATAATCTTGAACTTCCAGACAGCATCCGTTTAATGGAAAAGCAGGTGCATGCTACAGCGTGATATGTGCACATTCCTGATGGGGAGTTCGCCCCATCTCAAGGGCTGCTATAAGGGAAGACTGCTATAAGGCTAGATAGAATGGTCATCCAGATCTCATGCAAGGAAGCAATGTTTGCTGGTACTGCAGTCTGCTCTTTTAAGGTGGCCAGCCAAAAGCCAAATAATAAGCCCAAACAAAATCAAACAGAACATTGAGCAGTTGCTAGAGGCAAGGAAAAGTGCTATTCCAGCCTTTTGTTACAGCTCCTAGTTAAGCAGAAGTGTGTGGGGGGTGTCAGGGCCTGGCCTGGGATGCTGCTGTGTAATTTGAAGCTAACGGAGCACAGGCAGTGGTTCTTAGAATCTGTGGATGTAGTAGTTTTGCATTCTTTTCTTATATAAAAAAGATCCCTCCAAAGGGAACAGCATTTTTTTCTTTTCCTTTGATCTGCGACTTTTTGAAGTGTCCGCATGGCGTTTATCTCAGGTGTCACTGCCTTTGTTCTTAACAGGCCTGATGGAGGGTGGAAAAGTATCTTTGTAGGACCAACAAACAGATGGTTTTGGAATAATTTAATACCATCTCTTCAGGGCTCATGTGTGGCACAGGCCTTTCCTGTTATGAAATAGTAATGGGGCGTGAGGAAGCATCAACTAGTGGTGTGTTTCTGTGATAACATCTGAAAATGCAGGTGAGCATGGCAGAGTCATACAAATGGTGGGCTCAGTTCTGAAATGCAGGCTAAGAGCAGGCCACCCGTTGAGACCATTTTACTGACCGTCAGAGTTTTACTGACGGGAGTGAATAAACTCAGAAACCAAAATAAATAATCTCCCAATGTAGTATAAACCAAAAAGGTGATAAAATCATGATGGAAATACCAAAACTTTAAAGCAGTAACAATGTATTTTTTTCTTTTGTCTCAAGTTCAAGCATAGCTTGAGGTGGTCCTCCAGTACAGCATGGACCTTAGGATCTTCCCATGTGCTGGGCATGATGGTATATTACTACTGTGTGCTATGCAAGGTTCATTCCCTAGCATGCTTCTTAAAAATACCTTATGTTTGGAATATATGTTAGCAAACAAAAATGCAGTCTGTTACAAGCATTCCCAAATACTCAAGTCTCAGTCTTGAGTTTCATGGAAATCACAGAAGACATTGGTCAGTGGATTGATAATGACTCCATTTTGTTTTGTCTGTTCTTAAGTTCAATATGTCATAGATAAAAGTTATAGCTTTTGTGTTGTTTTATTTGATGTATTTTAGAATCCTACTTTTCATATAATGGAGGGAATTTAGATATAACTATCAGGTTGGCATCATTTAGTAACTTTAAAGAAGATTCTTTCTAACATATTTTTAATGTGTTTTATATAAGTTACTGACCTGTAGAATTTTGGTAGGTTCATCTTTATTTAATATGGATCATTACATAGAACTTGAGAATTAAGCAACATTCACGTCCTTGATATGCTCCTGCTAAGCTGTATTGTGGAGCACCTCAGAACACCTCATCACTCTTCCACCCTTCCACCTAAGACATTTATCTGAACTGATACCTGCCATAGAGGAAAGCATGGGTTTCAGAAATTGCCCTTGTCATATATTATCTCAACTGCAGAACTGAGCATTGTCCTGAGTTAAAATGAATTTTCTTTCACTATTTCCACTGTGTCAAATTAATACACTCACTACTAAAACATACTGAAAAGTCTGATTCATTTTTTTTTGTTTTTGCTTGAGAATCTAAAGACTGGGAGTTTAAGTGTTTATTATTTCTCCAGGTAGATATCCTAAGTTCATGCCATCCCCTAGATAATGACTTTTAATTTAAGTCACTTGTAGAAGAGATGTTTTAATGTTTCAATAGTTGAGAGAACACCAAAACATTGACTGATAGAAACATCTGCTGCTTAAAACAGATATTGATAAAAAGCTAATTTTGTAGTCTGTGCTTCTTTTTCTAAACAACAGCCAAGTTTTCTTCTTGGGACTGCAATATGAGTAAATAATAGTTGATTATGTTAAATGACAGGGATATATTTCAGAAAGGACTAGGTATTATTCCTAATAGATATAGTCAAAGAAAATAGGACACAATACAATACAAAGTAGCAATGACCTAGACAGGATGAAATCACATTTATTCTCATTCAAAATCTACGAAATATTCAAGGCTAGTATGGCATCAGGACTCAGATTTCTTCTGTCCCAATGGTCTATTATTGCTTTAATCTTTTATTCTTAAAGTGACCGGATAGCCTAGAATAGCTAGTTTAGCTTCTATCACATGATGAAAGTCCAGAAAAATAAGAAGAAGTAGCAAACACAAAAGAATCAAAATGATGTGCTGGACTTTGTTGACTCCCCAAGGGAAGGAAGCCTTACCCTCTTTGAGGAGTATATGGGAGTGGGGTAGGGAAAAGGTGGGGGGATTGGGAGGGAAGGAGGGAGTGGGAACTGTGACTGGTATGTAAGATAAGAAGAGATAGTTTTAAAAAATAAATTAATTTAAAGAAGGTGATAAAAGATAGGAATCAGCTTCCCCTCAAAGCATTTGGAAATATATATGATACATGATCTTGTAAGATTGTATTGTGGGACATCATCCATCCCTCTCTTCTTTCTCCCTCCCTCCCTTAATCCCTCCTCTTCCTATCATTACACACACACACACACACACACACACACAACTGTATATATATGATTGTTTCCCCAATTTGTCCAATATTATATACCTAAGAGAATACCCTCTTAATTATATCACATTGGGCAAATTCATCCTCTTAATTAAAACACACTGGACAAACTGGGGAAGCATAGTCATATCTAGCAGTATGGGAAGTTGACAGGGCTTAAACATTCCTGGATACTCAGGAAACGAATTCAGAAATGAAAAGAGCAGCTGTTGGTGTTATGCTAACAGTCTTATCCATACAATTGCAGGACATCGGGAAAGCCTCATTTCTTACAACCTGAATAGCTTCCTTTCAAGGGCTGATTTCTCACATAGACATTCTAATTATTCACCATTAGGTGTTTGAAATTTTCAATGCCCTGAGTTTCAGGCATGTCTTTTAGTTTTTATCTTCGGTTAAGTCTTGTTTTTATTATTCAAGCACTTGATTAGCACATGATGAGCACTAAAATTCCTTCCTGCTTTATATATCTTAATCATGACCTATTTTATTATTTTGTCTTTGCTCTTTTATGTGTCGAGGTAAAAATTAAATGCAATTTGATGAAATAATACATCACACTTTACTCCTGCAATAATCCTTCTCTCCTTTTGGTTTCACAATATCTAAACTGTATCAAATTCTTGGCAGATTATCTTTACACGTTTCAAAGAAATGTATTGAAATAGGGGAGTTTCTAATTTTGAGATTATTGCATTTCTATGATGGTGTAGATATATACATTTCATCAGTTTCATGGAGATCAAACGTCTGGAGAAGATGGGTTCTTATAATTTATAAATGGGAGTATTAATTATATTGGAAGCTGCACAATGTTTATGATTTTCAAATTTTTTCTGCAGGAAATTCTTAAACAGCAAGGTGCATAGATGGAAAAATTTGTCTACCTAGTAAATAAATTATAGTCTTGGAACACACTAATATTAAGATATACAATAACTACTACACATGTATTAAATTATAATGGCCAAATAGTTAAGAACTTTAATGATACTCATTATTAGTGCTATGGCAACAAATCTATCTTTGACCTTTAGTTTTATAGACCATTTTGTTCATAACATGGCCAAAGAGAAGACTCCATTCTGTACTATTCTGTTCAACTTATTCTTGCATAATTAACTGCGGGTTTAGGATACTGTTATATTATTGCACATTGTCAGAAGATGGCACAATAAATAGAATATGTTACAATGAGTCTGCCTAACCCTGTCATAAAGTATTCTACTTCCTTATAGTGGATGGATACTTTCCAAAGTTCTGTTATTTGACTTGGATGAGAACTATAAGTCAAGCCCTTGATCTCTAAACATAAGCAGTTATTTTTTAAGATATTCCGTTAAGGGATGGATCCCTGTTTATGGAAGCTATACTTGTAGCAATAATTTGCAGCAATGCATCCAAGATTAATGAGGTGGGGCCACAGGGATTTTGATCTTTCATAAATAAAAAATAGCATCAAAATCTGTTTTAAAGTTAGTCCAGAGGGTCTAAGCAAGATTCTTATATTTTCTGGATCTTATTAATGCTCCGTTTGGAGAATTGCTGCTATGTAAGCTGAATTTATCTGCCAATGAGAAAGAAATAAATTAATAGAATTGGCCAAAAGAAAGAAAGCATATGATGCTCTTGACTGCATAATTCATTGCCTAAGCAGATAACAAGTAAATAACATTGATATAGAGCCACTCTTCCCATACATGAGGAGGCAAAGAGAAACTGAGATGGCTAAATGTTGTAGTGAATTTGGGTGTTACATTACTTGTTGCTCTGATTAACATGATGATTTTTATCGTCAATTAAAACTCCAAAGAGCTTAGACTGATAATGCATAAAAAGTTTCCAAAAGTGTTAGGAATGGTTACAATTTTGATTTCTCATGTCTAATTCTTTTTAGGTTAATATTTGAAATATTCTCAATCACTGTAGAATCAAATGAGTTTTAAATACTATTGTGCAATGTTAGTATTGCTTAGTGTTTGTTAATTTTGTTTCTGGCTGGGTTTTGCAGTTTGGATCTCTTCATTTTTTGTCATTGTAAAATAAAAAAGAATTTTATAAAGACATTAGTAGTGCAAGCATGATTTTTTTTTATTCCTGGAGTTAAAAAAGTTTTAGGATCTACACTGACCTCAAGCATTGTTTATAATAAGTCCTGGATATTCGGGTTTAACAAGAGCTCCCAGGGCCTCAGTGAAACTCTTTCTAAAGACACCATGAATATGCAGGGCCAGAAAATTTTCTACACTTTTCTTTTTTGGAAATGTCAAGTAGATGCTTCTCTCCAAATGTTCTCCATTGCTTGAGGAAATGTAGAGGAGCAGTCCACTAATTTTGGCATTTGGACTTCCTTTCTTAAAAGGCATCTTGTCCTGAGGGAATGTTTGGAGATCCTTAACTGTGATTTAAAAAGAGGGCTCTACTGTAGCACAAATTCTAATTGTTCTCAAAAAAAAAGCTCAGAGTCAGATATTAGGGGCTGGAAGCTGAAGGACTGGAGAAGAGGGCAGTCAGCCACTAGAGAGACCTTTTACTGAATCCTCAGACCAAAGGGGGCAATCCTGCCCTCAGACTGCACTGAGCTCCTCCCTGTGCTCTCCTGCCCGATAGTCCTCTCTCCGCCCAGCCATATCCCTCCTGTCTCTACCTCCCTAGTGCTGGGATTAAAGGCATGCTGGGATCACCTTTGTATGAGCT
Source organism: Bramus lutescens (assembly GCA_001685075.1). Taxonomy (NCBI): domain Eukaryota; kingdom Metazoa; phylum Chordata; class Mammalia; order Rodentia; family Cricetidae; genus Bramus; species Bramus lutescens. The sequence goes on from LOEQ01003361.1 coordinate 100,834, forward strand.
CTTTTTCTCTTTTATACTGCATCAATTTCGTGTAGCCCATGGAGACCTTGGAGATCTGTCTGCTGATGTAGGAGGGTCATCTGTCTATGTGTTACTTTCATTGGTTAATA
>LOEQ01003361.1:116623-127101 GCA_001685075.1 Bramus lutescens
TCTATCTATCTATCTATCTATCTATCTATCTATCTATCATCTGTCTATCATCTTCTATCTTCTGTCATCTATCTATTACAAGAAATTAGAAAAGAGACTTTGGGGGAGTTTTGAATGAAATGTGAATTGAGGGGGAAGTTAAAAAGGGGCTTTGGGTTTTCATCATGAAAACCAAAACAGGACAGTAGCTGGTGGGAATCAGAGAAAAGGTCACAGACAGAAAAATTTAGATGGGTCATGTTCAGAGGCTATTCTTAGACAGTCATCCTGGTCCCACCACCATGCTGTAAAACAGCACAAAGCAAAAAGTCAGGGTGTAAAGCAGCCTCTAGGGAGACAGAGTGATGAGTTATAAAGAGGTTTCCAAATCAAGCCCATGGCAGATGCAATTACTGGCTTCAGGCTCTTTTGTGAGCTCCTTGAATTATCTAACGTTATTTATAAAATGGGATGAAAATATTTACCCTGTGTGTTTGCTTTGGAGCTTAATTCAACCAGTGTTTACAAAATACCTTGCACATAGTAGATGATAAAAATGAAGGTCTCCTGGCCTCCTGCTGTGTAAATTAATTCATATCAATGAGAGAGCTCATTCAGCTTCACGATTAATGAACATCTTTACGCTGAAGGGTTTATTCTTTGTCCATTTCATCTTGAGGCCCGGTATGAAAAGCATGGAGTTAATGCCTATGTTATATTCTAAGCATCTGATATATTTCAAGGCAAACTATTTTAAACCACATCACACAATATCAAATTCTTTACTTTTTATTTCCTAATCAATTCTTTGGGATCATTGCTATTTGTTTTCTTTAATAATGAGAGGTAGGCATAGTTTTGAAGGCTAGAGCAAGGTCTCTAAGCTCCTGCCTGGGAATCCTGAATCCTAGTGTTTGTAGTATGTCTCTCTAATCATGCAGCTTCTTCAGATCATAGGGCTTTCCGAATTTCACTCTTAGTTCTGAAGTAACCCTTGCTTTCATTGCCTTTCATTGTGTTGTTCCCTGGAGTTTTCTTTGGGAGAGAATTATAACCCTTTGAATCTGGTCAAACTGAGTCATGCATTTATGGAATTTGTCCCACTGCATCTTAGAGATGGAAGAGCACAGTGTAAGGATCTGGCTTCCTGAGATCATTCACTCCATGGCTCTCTGGCTATCATGTTTTGCTGATATTTCAGTATTTCTATGATATTTGGTGTAGATGGGATTTTTCATTAGGACAATCAGTCAGCTCTGTCCTACCAGTCAACTTCCAAATAACTACACAGAGACTTATTATTAACTATGAACGTTCAGCTGGGAGCTTAGGCTTGTTACTAACTCTTATAACTTAAATTAACCCACATTTCTTATTTAAGCTCTACCATTTTTCAGCATGACATGTTCATTTTCCTTATTTCCACATCTGGTGACTCCAAACTCTGCCGTTCTTCTTCCCACTATGCTCTTTGTGTCCACAAGTCCTACCTAACCTCTACCTATCCAGCTATTGGCAAGTCAGCTCTTTATTAACCTATGAGAGTAATACAATATTCATAGTGTACAAAAATATTGTTCCACAGCAATTTGAGGCATTGATTTATTATTCTTTTTGCTTTGATTCCATAACACATCCCTCTCCAGAAGCACCATTCTCAATTATAGGCTCCTAGCCACACAACACATACTACTCAAATCTCCATTTAGACAGTTAACTGTCATCCCAATTTGATATGATCAAAAACCAAAAACTAAACCCTCCTAATTTCTCTGTCTCAAACTCTCCCATATGCTCTCAGGGCATGAACCTCAGCCACCTTTGACTCCTCCTGCTTTGGAGAAATAGACACCCAGTCTGGTCATCTTAGCTTGACATTGCTGTGAGCTGTCCTACTCTTCCCCAGTACGGTCTTGCCTGGATAATTTAGTACCCTCCAAACAGTTCTTGGCCCTCCTGATGCTGTTCTCTTGATTCCATCCTACAGAGGATGGGGTTGAGCTACTTACAATGCTGGGTTTACATATCAGCTTCTCTACTTTGTCTCAATGCTCCCCTGCCAGACTCCCATTTTCTCTCCCATGCACTTGGCTCTAACTACAGAGGCCCTTCTTTTGTGTCTTGAACCAGCTCTCAAAACCTCAAGGCTTTTGATTATTCGTTTTCTTTGGAAACAGAACCTTCTTCCTCTAGATAAAGAAATGGCTATTTCCACATCTTCTTTATGTCTCTGTTGAAATATCACAATATCAGAGAGGCCTCTTGGGACCACTCATTATTAAATAGCTAACCCTGTGCTTCTATTCTTCGCCTACTCACGGCATGCTATTGCTTTCTCTTTGCATTGTTACTGCTTGATAAATACATTTTTCATTTCTTACTTAACCATATTATACTGATAGACATGTTAGATCACTAAAAATAAGGACTTTTGGTCAGTTTTTCTTACAGTTAGAATAATGCTTGTCTTGAACTAGAAACTCAAAATTCTCTTTGTTTAATGACTAAAGCAATGTTAATATTTATACATAACTTGTCATCTTTATAGATTGGGCAAAGGTGCTTAAGTTTATAAATTTCAGTTATTTTTCCTTGATTTGCTTTTATGCCTCTGACCTTTGGATTTATCATAATTAGCTATGGCATTGATAATAAATATTCTGAATTTTTTCTCAGAACTTCCACAGCAACCCTTTCCTACACTGAATGGCTAATATTAAAGACAAGTCATTTCTTGTGAAATACTATAAAATAAATCTATTTTAATAGCTTATATTTTTCATGCAATGCTAGATTTTGTTGCTTTTATTTTACTTATTTTAAAATTTAATGCTTACTGTATTTGGTAGCCTGAACTGAATAGAAAGCAAGCCTGGTCTAATGCCATTAAGAGATTTCATCCCACACGAAGTAGAACAAGTAGGATTCCTTCTTCTGACTTAATTCCCATTGACCATCCTTTGTAGGACGGAGATGAAGGTCGGCATTTTAGCTTGTCTTTCAGCCAAACTAAGAGTGTCTTTTTGAGTTTAGGAGCACATGCACTTGAAATTGAAAGTCCACCGACTGCAAGGGGAACCTGCCATGGCCACATTTTGCCTCTTCCCTTTGGTGTTCTACAGCTGATCTCAGATGAACCACTTGCGACGCTTGTTAGACTGCTGCAGTGTCAATGAATTTAGAGTGCTAATCAATTAGCAGTAAATAGGTTTCTTTGTCAATTTGGAAGCGTCCCAATGAAGATAAAAAGAGAGTGGGATAGAGTGATAAATAATTTATAGTTGGAAGGAATCCCTAATCTGTCGATCCACTTGTGGGTTCTAAGTTTTTGTTTATTGTTAAAGGGGAAACATGAGACCAAGAACCAGAAATAACACAGACTGTAAATTAAAACTGTTAAAGAAAGAGATATGCAGATTTAGCAGTGTGTTAACTTCCCTCCATCTCCCTGGATTTCATACACATGCTGCAATTACGAAACTCAACTTGTCCCCGATTCTCCTGGGCAGTGCTGGCATTCATCTTTTTGCTGTTATGCCTTGTCTTTTGCCTTGTTTAAAATTATTTTCATGTATACTCTTGGTGCTGTGTTTTTTTCTTCAGTAACTCTATATATGCATTTCAGGATCTCACTTAGTCTAGACTTCATTTTTTACTACATTAATATCTCAGAGACAGTGATTGGGATAATCAGAGCTCTGAGTGCAGATGATTTGTAAAGACTCTTGCTAAACATGGCTACCATTCTTTTAGTTCCTTTCTAGTTGGTCTAGTTCTGATAAAGTGCATAGAATAAAGGCTTGTGTTGTAAATGAGCCGCTTATTTGTTCCTGACTGTTCAGCCCCCAAATAACCACACAGAAATTATATTATTTAAATCACTGCTTGGCCCATTAGCTCTATCTTCTTATTGGCTAATCTTGTATCTTAATTTAACCTATTTCTAGTATGTTCTGGCATCTATGTCCTGTGGGCTACATGACTTCTCCCTGACTCCACCTTTCTTTCTCCCACCATTCAGTTTAGTTTTCCCTGCCTACCTTTGTTCTGCCCTGCTCTGCTATAGGCTCAAAGCAGTTCTTTATTAACCAATGGTATTTACAGCATGGGGGGTGGAATCCCACATCAGGGCTGCCTTCCCAGGCCCAGTCTTTGAGATGGGGGAAACTCTGCTAGTATTTCTATATCTGCTTCCCCACCCATGGCATCTCAAGATACTGAGGTCACAATGCAGTCTTTCAATTGTCAGTAGTACCAAAGGAGTCAGTTTGCTTACCAAGATTCTAGCTTCTTGATCCTCACAATCTTCAGCTCCATGTCCTAAATTAGGGATTTATCTTACCCACAGCCTCTTGACTAGAACTCTGGGCCCCTCTTATATTTTCCCAACCCCCTAACCTGTCTTGAATAATAATTTTGAGTTTTTAAAAATTTCCTTTACATTGTTGTACATAGATTTTTCTTATTTAGAGTACTCATAGATGCCTATTGAGAATTGCTCCCAATTTGCACATTCTGGAAAACTGATCTGCAATGCATTCTCTAGAACTATGAGAAGATAACTGTTATGGGTTTAGTTCCTTTGTCTATTGTGTTTGTTACTGCAGCCAGAGTTGACTGAGACATATCTTTCTTGCTACTAGGAGAGTGAGTCTCACTTGGTGTAATTCTGCCCCACCTGAGAATGTCTGGAGATAGTTTGGTGATCACCTGTGGGAAATGCTGAGGTCTCACAGGTGAGGGCCAGAGTCCCTGATAGACTACTTATATTCCATCTCACACCTTCACCCCTTCCTGTCAAAAAACTTACTATTTCAAAATATCGGAAGTGGTGAGGTTATAGAATCCGAGAACCAAGAAAAATGATCTTATGGGAGTGTGTGAAGAGATATGAGAGTATGTTGTCAAATGGAAAACGATTTAAGAAGCATTATAAGCAGGTAATTATTGATAGGTATATAGTGTTGAAATTTTTGGTGATTTTTTACTGTTTTGAAAATGTAATCTATTATTTTTTCTTCCTAAGTAAAATTCAATTTGTATATGCAATTTTATAGACTTTGTTTTGAAAAGTACTTCTCAAAATTGTATAAGCTTCATTTCATTGGTGTTGAATTTATCATCATTGTTTAGAAATATCACTGAAACATACATAATGCTAGTAAATTTAGACCTCACTATGATTTGTGGGGCTCAAGTGTCATAGATTTCTTTGCTGAGTTATAGTTTTATAATTTAAATATGCTTAATAAAATTTAGTGAAACTGAGCATGCTTGTAAGTGGGCCACAATCTATTATTATTATGCATGTAGGCAGGAGATTTGCCCTTTTTACCAAATTCTCTTGTCCTTTGTGGAGAATTTTCCTAAGTGGTTAAATAATAGAGCATTCATGGCATGAATCCAAGGGTTTTGCTTTAGCAGTTCGCATAGGTGTCATCCATAACTTAGCTGCATTTTAGCCTTACCATGATAAATTAATTAACATGTTATGCAAATTTTACGTTGGTATTTCTCAAATATTGGCCACCATGCCATTATCTTATTCATGGTCTTTGCTGTCTTTCTATCTGGATTGTTCTTTCTGTTTTAGCATGTCAGTGTATGTTTAGGTCATTACTTGGTTTTCTTGCTTCCATTTGATAAATCTTGTTCTTTAGAAGGAATCTCCGTTAGAGATTGCGATGTGTAACTCAGTTGCAACTGAATTAGAAGAGCCCAGAGCCACTCTCCCTTAGGAAGGTCCTTATTCCATGCTTTCTCTGCATTCCTAGAGCCACATTCTCCTGTGACCAAGAAGTCTGAAATATTTTATCCTTCAAAGGGGCACAAGCTTGAATTGAATGACCCACCTGTAGATATCCAATTACGCTGGAATAGCAGGTGAAAAGTGGGATTGTTCCAGGTATAAGCTAAGGGAGCCCAGTCGTATGCACATCCCATCTGCTAATCAACCCAGTCACACTGGTTTCAAACTTTCTTTTTCAGACCCTACATCTAGAGCCTCCTCATCTATGTGAGAATAGGAGTCACAGTAACTACTGGTCTGTGGAATATCTGAATGGATTTGCTAGCTCTTCCTGACATCACCCCTTATCACGATCTGGGACACTGAGCCAATATTTAGAATAAGTGTATAAAAATTTGTATTGATGTAGGAACTGTGTTTTTATATATACTGCTTCGTGTATGCAAAGGTCTTCCAGTTCTTATGTCAGCAAGGCACCTTGCCCTGTGGGAAGTCCAAGCCCCTCCCCCCCCAATCCAGGTTTAGGAAGATATGCATCCAAAGAGAATAGGATGCCAAAAAGCCAGTACATGCAGTAGAAACAAATTCTAATGCCGTTATCATTGGCCCTTTAGTCTGCCCCAATTGTCAACCGCATTCAGAGGGTTCAGTTTGATCCCATGCTTGTTCATTCCCAGTCCGGCTGGAGTTGGTGAGCTCCCATCAGCTCAGGCACACTGTCTCAGTGGGTGAACCAACCCCTCGTGGTTCTGACTTCCTTGCTCATATTCTCCCTCCCCTAGACCCAAAAATATGAATATTGTATGTACTCACTCATTAGTGAATTCTAGGGTAAGTGTAGTAACAGAGTTCATTGCATATCACATTTGAACTTTCATCAAAAGGTCATTATCACATTATTTAGTCATACTGATACTCATTGACTTATGAGATTTTAGATGGAAAAGAACATGTCTCATTGATTTCAAATATAGCATGCTTCCCAATAAGTGGTTAATAAATAAATGACTTTTTAGATGAATAAATAAAAATAATACCCATTTCTTCTCCTGATTCTTTTGGATCCCTGGATTTCTAGATTCAACCTCAAGTGATATGATAATTTGTTTTCTTTTATCTTACATTGCATTAAATATGTAATTAATAAAATTAGCCAAAAGGTTTTGTGGGTATGAGAGCTCTGAATGTAGGATGCACCTGTGATGGTGTGTCTGTCTCCCCTTTGGATCTGGGAAGGACCTTCCACATCTTTTGAATCCATGTTCTCATCTTTACAGAAGAGTTACAGAGGCCCAGAACAAGTCAGCAGAAACAGGAGGCGAATCTTTTGTCCTACAGTTGCCATCAACATCTGACACATTTCCAAACCCCGATCCCAAGTTTAATTATCTGGTTTTGGTGTTAGAGCTAGGCACAGAATAAGTTAACCTCATTATATGTTATAATGTTCTATGGTTTTTTTTTTCCTCTCGGAATGAGACTCTGAGTGGAAGTCTTGCTTTATAAAGTGTGGAATAAAAGTGAATAGATGGACATTTTGTTGAATGAAAAACAACTATAACAACAACAGCAACAACAACAGCAAATTCCAAAAAACAAGCAGGAGAAGAAAGAAGAGAAAGAGTTGTGAAAACATTATCACCAGGAGCACGCTGGAGGAGGACCAGGGGCTGAAGTACTGCTCTTTGTGAACAGAAGAAATGCAGTGATTTAATTCAAGGAACCTTTGTTTACTCACTTGGGCAAGCACATGTCACATTCTGACCATGCTCAATTTCAAGAAAGAGCAGACGCAAGTACTTGTGGGCATGCTTTGTTTAGTATTATGATTTGTGAAGTTTGCTACAGGCTCACCGAGTGGAAAGACTCCATGGCCTTAGGTGTCTCATGAGTTTCTCCGCAGAGGTTTAGCTAAAACAAAGGGAACATCCCTGGAGGTACATGAATAGTCTCCAAAGTCCTAAGGTACCTGCCTTGCTTAATGCTTAACGGGAACAGTCTTGGGATGGGCGTTGGAAGCAGAAGAAAATAGGACAGGGCAGGGAAGTCCTAGTGAATACCGCAGCAGTTCCTAGAGGGACCACAGAGGAGGCTGCTCCTGAATTGGACAGGACTTATTACTTCCTCTTGAAATGCTGTCCTCCTTAGAAAAATGTTAAGGCCTGGTTAAACTGTTTGAGATGGTTCGAGAAGAACTTTGTACTGCAGTCTGTCTGTTAACAGTCCTCTTAGGATTTGGGCAAGACAATGCTGCTTGCAAGCTTTCATTAACCTATCTTTATATGGCTGAGCATGAGGGGACTGGTAGATGGACAGTAACTTTGCAGTGAGCAGCTGGGTCTCGGCTCCAGTTGAGCACTACACAGTGTGGTAGAAGAGCAAATGCAGACCAGACACCTTAAAGATTCTTTCTGTGATCTTCCAGAGAGTTCCTGACCATGAGATGTGATCTTACACTTTTTAGGGATTAAGGGGAAAGATGAGGGCAAGTCCTTGCTCCTTTGTTGAAAATTTTAGCAAGTTCCTTTAGCATTTATTGAGGTAGCTATGGTGTTGACTATATTTTTCAATTATGTCCTTGATTTGTAAACTTATTTCTCAACATAAGAAAGGTTTTACTACATTGTAAAATGAAATCTTATGGCTTGTGAGATTTGTAAAATATAATACCATAATTTCATAGATTTTCTTACACTTTTCAAATTCACCTATTCCTTTCTCTGCCTCTCTCTTAGATATATGAAGTGATTCTAAATTTCTATTGGACTTAAACATTTCTTGGTTATTAACATTCTTTTAAAAAACTATTCAGCACACTTGGTATATTTTTTGTAAAGTAATATATTAACTTTTGGTTCTTTCCATGGCATGTATTTCTGGGTCAATTTTGTAAATTGCATCTCCTTAGGGAGGAAAAACCCATTTGTTTCCTTGATAGTTTCAAAGTCTTAATGTAGACTCTTAAGTGCTAGTTCAATTGCTTCTGTACTTTGATATTTCCTTCTAAATTGTAGGTATTTGTGCTAGGATTTTAGTTCAAATTGTTCTTTAATTTTAGAATAGCTATTTTAATTTATTACCTTACTTGGACTGATTAATTCTACTTTTTGTTTTTAATATTAAATTATTAAGATCTTCTCTGAAACAAAGAGTCAGTTTCTTTATTTAATTTTTAAATTGCCCTTTTGTGTTTCAATTCTTAATTTATGAAATTAAAAATTTATATAATGTTTATCCCTTATTTTTCTTTCATTACCCCCCAACCTCACTCTCTCATTATCAGAAGCCAACAGAACACTTTTGAACACCGTCGGTCATTTCTCCATATCTTTGAGAAGCTTTCCATTATTATTCTTTTTAAAACGCAAGTCATTTAGACATGAAACAGTCTTTCAAACACTTAAAATATTGGTTTAATTATTGACATTACCTAGTAATTTTACCATTTGTTTCAAAGAAACCATGGAACTGTACCCTAAAACTTCTGTAGTATTTTACATTTATTTATACTTTTAAAAAAGTCTCCAAGAATGTTAAGAAAAGCATATTTCCACTTTCCATATGTAACACAGTACAAATATTTCAAATATATCTTATTAAGTAGTGAGATATTTTGCTTTTTTTAAAGTCTAATTTACTTATCCAACCATGAGCCTGGATAAGTCCTAGTCTCCTTTGCTTCTAATTTTTCTCACTCTATTCTTATTTAATATGGTTCAAAATGCAATGTAGATACAGGTTTTTATGACTTCATGTCATTACTATGGGATATATCTTGAAATGAGAATAAAATTATGCTTTGCTAACAACAAGCCTTATCTGTCAGTTCTAGTTTGGGTGTGAGTAATGCATATTTGTCCAAGCATTTACTTTTAATTCTTGTTATTTTAAAAGAAAATAACAGGGAGACCTGTTGCTGTGAGACTTTTTCCTGTACCTGAAATAAAAAAATTATCTTCTAGCAGAGCATTTATTTTTATAACTTTTTTCATCTCACTTTTTCACTTTGTTGGGAGATTTCTACATTTCACTATTTAAATGTTTTGCTTATTTGAAAATTTCTATTTCTTTATTTTATTTTATTTATTTATTCTTTTTTTTTTGAGGCAGAGTCTCTCTATGTAGTTCTGGCTGTTCTGGAATTCACTATGATACCAGGCTGGCTTCAAACTCAGAGATATCCACCTGGCTCTCTACCTCCTAAATGCTAGTTTTACAGTCATGTGCCACCATACTTGGCTTTTGATTGTTTTTCTTTTTTTAATATATGACATGTACTCATTTTTTTAATGTGTAATAACATGAAAGTAAAATAATATCTGAAAACAACACTTTAAAAGATGCTTCAAATGATTTTTCTTTTAAAAGCACATTTATTTGGCCTTTGCCATTGACTTTCTGATTACATGCCACTTGACATCATGGGTTTTCTCAGATGAGAGTTGGAACTGAAAGGCTGTGAATAAGTTATGTTTTAACATCAAGTGCTTATTTAAATTGTATTTTATAGTTACTTTTTATTTTGCAAATAGATTCAGTTGGGATAAATTTTTATCTTCCTTCCTTCCTTTTTTATCTTTTTGTTATTGTAATTTGACCTTTTCTTGGTTCTCTTCAAATCAGAGCTCTCAAACAGTTAACTTATTTTTGGAGTTTGGGAGAACACTGAGAGATAGTTTCTTGCCTTTCTTTGTTACTAAAATTAATTTTCTTTCATTTCATCTGTTTTGAGACAGAGTTTTTTATTATT